>JAVXUP010002179.1:0-153373 GCA_033070095.1 Escallonia herrerae | reverse complement strand
TGCGTGTAAGACAGTTGCTAGAACAACGTTAGTTGCACGGCGTAATATTGGTGCCATCATTGTTGCGTTTACTAATACCGTAGGTCGTCTGCGCGATGCATACGACATTTGCGAATGGCATGTAATCAACGTTGTACACGGTTTAGGAGACACGGTTTAAGACAGTTCCATCTAATTATGCAATATCCCTTTGTAATAAACTTCCCGGTAGCAAGACCATGGCCTGCATTAGCAATATTGTACATTTGCAGCAGTCCGTCTGGCTAGTATTTGACTTCGAGCCCGTTTCAGGCCTGCACGTGTCAGCTTTTGTTGCTCCAATTGACAATACAATTAAAAAAAGCTGAGATGCACCGTAAAATATTGTGGGAAACCGTTGCACCGTTGCTACATGAACGCCCCCATTTTCTACAATGACTTGAGCGTTGTAAGAGAATATCAACGTCCATCATCAGGAGAATAAACTTCTTGGCTCGATAAAGGGCGACCATGCCACTGAGTGAACATGCAAAACCCCGAAATCCTAAGCAAGCCTCTAAATCCAATGAAGTCACTGCCGCTGATAAATAGGTTCAACTAGTGTTAATGACCTTCAATGGCCAATTATTCGCCGCAGTTTATTGCAGTGACTCCGTTTCAATACAACACTAGATGCTGCATTTCAGTTTCCATAGGAGCTTGATAGAGTTAGTATTGCTTCTTCATATAACATGCTCTAACAATTAAAATCTGGCCTAAGTTACAAATCTCATCTTGCAACCCAACCAAACGGCAGAAGACACATAAAGGTACCGAATAGTATTACAAGCTGAAGCCATTCCCCCTCCCCTGCTCCCTTTGGTTTCAAGAGCAACAATTCTAATGGCACGAGGTGTTCACACATTACAAGAACCAGAAACAAAAAAGATGTACATGTCCAACGATAGTTACACTGAAGGTAACAATCCGCAACACCCATGCGCCACGCTACGAGAAAAATGGCCTATGGCAGCGGTCGAAAAGCACTGTTGTAGGTCCAATAACCCCTGTTGTAGGCTCTGGCAGTGTTCACATACGGCTGGCGCAAGTCTCACTGCCAAAGACTTATGGCAGCGGTCAAGGGTATCTACAGCCGCTGCTATTGTGGCTTCCTTATCCGCGCACTGTGGATACCTATAGCAGCAGCTAAAACTGTATGCCAGCGACTAATCGGTGTTACCTATAGCTGACTTTTGCTTAAGAAAAATAAAATTAAAAACCGTGGTCTATTTGAACTCATTCAGTAGTAAGTGAAAATTGTGACTAAAGTTTTAAATTATTACACAAATCATACCATCTTCTTTACAATTAGTGCATATCTCATAGGACTAACATAGGTTGGATCAAATTAACAAATCCATTCAAACATAATAACAAAGAAAGCTTCCAGTAGGCTTCTTCCCAGAGCTACACAAAACCACCATGCACAGGAGTTGATTTTCTGGTCCATTTGTATTCAGCCATGTATCTGCATCAATATCAACCTAAAAACAAAGTTGAACACATGTAAGGGATAAATTGCAACTTGCTTAATTTGCCTTCCAGCATGTAAAGCAAAACTGCTGCCACGCAATCGACTTGCACTGAGCTGATTCATACCGCAAAAATTACAGTGTTACAGCACAAAGATATAAGTATAATACACCATAAAAGAAACCTGATCTAATATTCTGCTAGGATGTTAATAGGAGACTGATAAGCAAAAGATTGCTTTTGGCATAATCACTTTGGCCAAATCAGTTGCTTTTGCCATTTTAACACCTCATTCTAAACGTCTATAGCACAAGGGCAGCAAAAAGAACATATGTTAATTTTTTGATACTAAATACTAAGCTAACAAGACTCATAATATGACTGCAAAAATTTCACTTTCACTCTTATGTAACTCCCTAAACCGAAACTACCATATATAATGCGGCAAGGTAGCCTCCCAACAATTTTTCCGGAGAGCGGGACATTTAGTGCATATACCATCTTAATACGGATCCATCTATCTGTATAGTAACGCTACTAAGATCGTCTTCCTTGCAATTTATTTCCACCATCTGTGTCAATTTCCATTTTAATGTCCTTGCCCTTTCTAGAATGATTGCATATCTATAATGTGTGTGTGTGTGTGTGTGTGTGTGTGAGTGGTGAGATAACAGAGAAGCAGGTGCAGGTGACTGGTGCAAGTGCATGCTAATGCCATTTTGGGTAATTTTTGTTCTCTTGGTAATGCATAACATGGCACGACAATGGCCGCCCTGTTTCGTGATACCCTCTCTCTCTCTCTCTCCCTCCCATACATTGGGAATATCAAGGGTTTTGTGGTATTGGTTTCGTTTGCAGCAATGCCTCAGGGATTTTTGGAGCTGTTAAGTCCTCAGTCCAAGGTGATAAACCTCTAAGATGGGTAGCTAAACCTGATCTAAAAAATTACTCCTGAAACTATACTTTGGAGGGAATATAATTAAACAGTACTTGCGTTGAGCAAAACTGCTGCCGAAGTCTTATTTTGTTCCACTACTTGGTTTCAGCTTATGTAAGGTTGTTGAGCTTGACCAATGTGTCTTTCTCATTCTCTGCGTACAGGTAATTCGGAACTCTAGAACGAATGCTCAGAAGAGCTGATGCCTAATAGAACATTGGATAAGTCTTTACGACACTCTTTGGAATCCAAAATTTCCAAATTGATTACGTTAAACATCTAATGTGTGTTACTGGTCATGACGCCACAAGGCTTCTGGCTATAGTCACTCATTTTTGCACTTCTAGTAGACTAATCCCCTTTATTAAATAATTGCTAGACTTGATCTAAATATGGGAAGTAATAAGTTCATTCAGCAGGAAAACCTATAGCGCTTGGCCGTAAAGGGACGGATCTAGGCATGGTTAACATACGGTCTAAAGTTGATTTTCTCACTGTCCAAGCTCAGATATCAAATACAGTTGGAATATAGTCATTAAGGAAAGAGTATACCTCATGGCCTTCATGGCAAAACAATTATTACATGCGGGGCAAACTCCAGCACTGCACATCAGGTGTGCACGTTAATTACGAGATAATTGCCTGCCTCTTCATATAACGATTTGCACATCTGCATTCATTACCCTCATCACCTCCTAACATGCGAGCCTGCTTCCTACACATTGTGCACACACTCACAAACAAGTTCCTAAATCATTTCAACGGAGAATGGTAAATCATGAAGCCAAAGTCGAAAACAAGTGTACACACAAACACGCATATACCCGATAAGACAAATGCGTGCACACATATACATAAACACACAGATACACATTTATAAGTTCATTCAAGAGCTAGTAAATTTATGTAGTCCTCTCTAAGTAGATAGCCAAACAGATAGTATGCCAGATTCAAAGAAATACCAGACCATTTTACCCCAACAGGGTAGTAAATCTACTTTCCCTGCCCCCCAAGTTAGGAGGGTGTGGAGAACCTGTTGGGGGCTGTCAACACGTGCCATAGCACGTCAACACATGCCCTTTCGCACGCTATTCCAAGTTAAAAAGCCGTGCGCTAAATATGATGATGAGAAAATTTAGCAGACACATAGAAGGCGGCAGTTAAGGTCAAGTTATGCAATATATCCACCCTACACTGGTAGACAATACCAGCCACTCTGCATATACATAACTCTCAATTCTCATGGACTGACAACCAATCCACTAATTAAAAGAAAGCTCTATGGGCAGAATCTCAACCAAACCGGCGTTCCATCGGACTGACAACCACACCATCATGAGTACAAGTCACGCTCTTCGAGCGGAACAACAAACCAAAATTGTACGAAAAGCCATATGGACCTTATTTCCAACTCACCACGTAGATATCTAGATAGGGAGGAAGAGGAGGGAGCAATAACAGAGTTGTATGGCAAAGATTCTCCCCCAGCACTTAGAAGCTATACTTTGCCTCTGCTCAGCATTTCCAAAATGTCCAAAACAATTTTCACCTGACAACAAATTACATACTTCAGGGCTGTGCAACTAACGTATGAAGGAATTTCATTGGGTGAAAAAGAAGAAAACCTTAAGCAGTGTCGTGGCTAATCAAAACGGATAGCCAAACCGATCCACCATCTCCAGCGTAAACCGTTATATCCGTTTGCGCCACACAAAATGATGCAGAAGAATGACACAAGGTTTTGCAAATGCAACCTAGCATATTATATCACCAACATTACGACAATGAGTCGGAAAAGACAATGTACACCATGTACACCCCATTATCAACTAACCTGCCTTTAGGGTTTGCTAATCTGCTCGGTTTGGGCGAGAAGTAGCGACCTCTCAGTGTTACGCTCATGGAGTAATAAGCCGACGACTGTCTCCCTACGAAGCATCTCCACCGCACCCTGACACACAATCACAATAAAGGATTAAAAAGTGTGCCGAGCGTTAGGCTAAAATTGACTATACAATTGTACTTGCCGGGTATATACCTGCTGGAATTATACTCACCGGATCCATATCGTACTCCATTTTACCATACCAATGCTCCAAATATTTTATCAAGTACATACCGCAATGACACCTACAGAAAAACGGGTTAAAGTTCTACCAAACGTTATTAGTAGCAACATAGGCACACGGTGTCAACTAAACTGGGGAATGCTATCAAAATGCTTATGCGAAAAAACTTTCCACATGACAGTTCTACTCCATTGCAGACTGTATGACGTACGGGTGCAATTTCGGATGACATTCTGTATCCGAGACAAACTTGGCAAAGTTCGTAAATCGTACCGTATAATAACGTAAACTAGATGCTGGCATGGAAGTGACATCAGCCTTACAGGAAGTAGGTTGGAAGGATGTGTGTGGCAAAAAAAGAAGGGGGATTGGCTTAAGAAACATCCACGAATGGAAGTCCAGCTTCCGTGGATACTAACATTTTCGACCTCCCCGCCAAGAAATATATTATCTACACCACACTGTAAAAGAACGTTGGACCTCATTCCCAACTCAGGCAGACCAGGGGTCAAAATACAACCGCTCAATTAGGAACACAAAGGCCACGCCTGCTTCTGAAAAAAAAAGGTTATGGTTTCAGCCAGGAAGTTGGCACTCTAATGGTCCTGGTGGTTACTCAATATGGAACAAGGCCGGTATATGATGCTGCCGGTGTCTTGACCCTGAAGGTGTCAAAGACTCTTATATCTGGTACGTTGAATACAATTGCAAGGCTGACGTTTTCACCCTGATTGCCATCGCTCGTAGGAACTTCTGATGCCTATACCGTTGACATCGTTAACACTGGAGATTAGTCATCAGAAGTTTGTACGAGTGATGGCAATGAGGATGAAAACTGGTCTTATGACTTTATCACGAAACCATTCATGCATAACAGTAAATTGGCATGAAACGAACACTTGCCTTATTGGTCTTGCGTTTCTCTTTGCCTTGCTTCGGAGCGGCGTTGTACTCCTCCATGCCTTTTTTGGCTTGGAGGACGTACGGTAATTTCTCATCCTCGCTGAGGTCTTTCCACATTTGCGAGGCAAGCTGTGAAACCTAAAATGAAGACATATTTTAGATCGTCAATAGAGCGGTTACCAAATAATGGAGCTGGGAAATGCTAAAATAGTTTCAATTACCTCTCTCATCGTCATGCAATGGGTAGCGTGGGACTGCTGCAGTCCTTGCTTTATTTCGGCGCTGAAGACAATAATGCAAACCAAGGTCAAACACTCATCATAATTACATGTCTTGCATATACACTACCTTATAAACTTTATCAAGAACTTACACAAATCGCATGAACGCGTTGACAGGCCTCTTCCTTGTACTAGATGCCTCGCCTCGCTCCATGTTTGAGCTCATTGCTGAAACAAAAGGCAATTGTAAATACACGTACAAACTTTTGATCTAATATCGTACCTAGATGCAGTGGCAGAGCAATTAACCTTACACAATGTGGACACCAACAAGGGCAAAAATTACACTTGCAACAGCTAAACTATAGACAATATGTAATTACTTCTTAGATCAACCATGTGGCCATGCGTCAAATTAGCAATAGAGGAATTACACTGCCATTTTACACATCATGTCTCAACTTGGCAAATTAAGTTGCCAACAACCCACCATTTATGTGTAGTTGATACCTATGTTACATGGACCCTTCAATTTGGGGTGAAGAACGGTGTCCAGACGACACGACCCTGACACGGGTACGGGAGCCGTACCAGACCCTTTGGATTGAGAACGGACACGGCTGATGTCTCTGTCGCTACTTAGAGGATGAAGAAGATTCTTGGGCAACTTTTAATCCGGATGAAATGAAGAAGGAAATGATGAAACATTATATGTACCAATTGTTTTTTCTTCGTTTTTCGTTAAATTAATGAATGAAATCCTTAAATTGATTGATCTTTGTTATTGTGTACTCGTTTCATTTGTTTGCCAACTGCGTTGCAGAAGAAAGAAGAAGAAAAGTGGCCGGAGACGGAAGAGAAGGAGAGTGGCCGGAGACGGAAGAGAAGGAGAAGCAGAAGATGGAGGAGAAGGAGCAGCGGCAGCAGAAGGGGGAGAGGATTTCTCTGAAACTTACCTCGAGAGACGCATGAGGACTGAACCTTTTTTTTCTTCTTTTGTCGTCTCATCTGCCAGAGGCCTCGAACCACATGTCCTTGTGACAAGTTTTCTTTCAGCCTTGAGGCCTCGAACCACACGTCCCTGTGATGGCAGAAAACTTGTCTTGCACTATTTTGCAAGTTGAAATGAGGCCTCAAACCACATGTCCTTGTGATGGGATGCAAGCATGGCCTCTTAATTGTTTCAGGCTTTTAACTATTGGGGCGGGGGAGCGGCGGTTTGGATCCAGGGCTAGTTGGTTCATTTTTTTTTTGGTAGTCGGAAACCGTGTATAATATCTCCAAACTATGCTAGAAATCTAAAATATGTTACCTTTGACATGAATGACAGCTCAAATTTTAAATTCATAAATTTTAATGACAGCTCAATTTTTGAATTCATAAATCTCTTCAAAATATTGGCTATGTAAAACTCGAGAAAAAATATAATTCAACATTCACATTGCATATAAAATTATATTTTATTTTTTACGTTGTGTTACACTTCACTTTTGCCACTATAATTTAGTCACTCTTTTTAATTCACGCAATTTAAAGTTTTACGAGCAATGTTTAAGTGGCAGCTGCAATAGAAATGATAAAAAAAAGAGTGCAACTGTAAGGCTCAAGCCAAAATGTTTGACTAATGTACTTAGGTAGAGAAAATTTTGACACTCATTATAATATCGTACATTCTTAATGTTAAAGAATTATTGAGGCAGTCCCATTCCCATGATTAATTTTTCTATGGCGTATTCCATAGGCCATAGCTGCCAAAAAAATATTTTTTTATATATTATGTGGTCGAACAACAAAAACAAGGTTTTATTAGACAACTATTGATATACTTAGCGTTAACAATATATGGCATGTGTGTTTCAAACGAGTAGTTCAAATACGGAAAATGAATGTTATTTCAAATATAGTCAAATATACTAATGAAAAATCTAAAATATGCATTGATATAAAAATGAATTCGCATAAATAATTACGTGCCCTATCATTTGAACTTTTCATAATTAGGGGAAATATTTTGTTACAGTTGTCATATGTTATAGATGTTTATATTTGGCGTAGATATATGGGTATGGACATGTGTGCTTGTGTTTATGTATCCATATTAATATGTATAATCTGTATTTTTTTAAAAAAAATAGGTTGTAAACTCAAATTTATGACAAATCTCATATAGAATAGATTAACCGCGATATATGAAAAAAATTGATTAACTTTGATAAAACAATGAGAGAACAAGAAATTCCACGATTTGTCAACTTAAAAACCAAGATTACCCATAGTAAATTGCAAAAACTCTTGCTAAAATCATGTTATCCAAAAAATTGCTAACTAATTAGGAATTTAAATACAACGGGGTCTTTTCGTCTATAGTAATGTCTTTTTCATCATAGATTTTCTTAGAGTAATATGCAATTATGAGTTATACAATCCCATAAGTTATATCAATAGAATCGTACGGGAAGTCAATATTGTTCACTGATATCTTCATCACTTCACAGTTCACACCACTATCACCACTATTACCCTCACACTACCACAGGTCCACCACTATACGGCTACACCCGCCACCATCGCCAGTCAGCACCACACATCCACCTTCACCACACTGGTGCCACCAACACCCGCTATAGTCACCAGAACTACCACTATAGTATGTTACATTACCGCCATTATTATCACTATCACCACCACTTAGACTACCATTGTCGTTGTCGCCTCCGCACCATGTTCTCACCACCGTCATTGCTATCAACACTATCACTACTGTCACCAACGCTACCACCAGCGACTCTTTAATACCACCACCAGCGCTGTCGCCACCACTACCATATCCATCGCTAGACTGTCCACCATGACCACCACTACATCACCATTGTCACCAATACTGCCACCAGGCACGTTCGAATAGCGCCAACTTCTATTACTATCACTAGATCGCGCCAACACCACCAATATTGATGTGACACCATCACCACAACCCCTAACGAAAACTGTTACCACCATCATCACTTCTCACCAACACTAGCGACGCTTCAATAACAAAATCACCACTACCACGTTGCCATCATTAGAATGCCCACAATTGCCGCCATCACTGTCGCTGTTACCGCCGCCATCACTATTGTCACCGGCGCCCGAATTAATGACACCTTAATAACACGACGACTGCTAACATTGCAGTTTGTTATCCCACCACTTAATGCCACTCCACGCTGATCACTTTCACCAAAGTGCCGATATAACTTACATTGTTGTTACAACTCGCATGTCACTGCTAATGTGTGTCCAACTATCCATAGATAACACGAAAATATACTCATATAATTATACTCCGATCTCACTAACACTATCATTTTTAGTCGTGGAATTTAATTATAGTATAATAATAAGGTAAATAGATGCAACATGACACTACACAAGGAGATTGGGAAACCATTCAAGTATTAGTATAGTTTACTAAAATTATTAAAGTTTTATAAGGGACTAAAATTTTGAAACAAAGAATTTCATGATGTTGGCACTCTTCTTTCAAACATATTCTAACTGCATCATGGGAGGCACCAACACAAGGGGATGAGGTGCATAAGCTCTATCAGAAGCTAAGAAGACTAAAGGCTGATCTAAAGCAGCTGAATAAGGCCCATTATAGTAACATTGCTGCTAAAGTAGCAGAGAAGTTACAGCAATTACAAGATAGCCAACATCAACTGCTGTCTGGGGACACAAGACTTGGCCTCAATGAAAAAGTGAAGCAACTTCATGAGGAATACTATGCTCTACTCACTGCTGAAGAAAGTTTCTATCATCAAAAAGCCAGAGTAAAAGAAGTAAAATTAGGTGATGGGAATACTTCCTACTTCCACAAAAAGCTGAAAATCCACACAGCTCATAATAAGATCTTGTCTATTCAAACCTCTGAGGGAAGGCAAGTGCATGGGGAAAAAGATGTGCATAAGGAAGCTGTGAATTACTTTTCAACATTTCTTAGTGCATCTAAGAGACCTGCTAGACATACTCAACATACTCTGCAGAGAATAATGCAAAGGAAACTGTCTAATGAATATCAGGCACTCCTGAGGGCTCCTTATGATGCAAGTGATGTTAAGGAAGCTATATTTGCTCTCAGAACTAATAGGGCTCCAGGCCCAGATGGATATAATGCAGCATTTTTCCAGGTGAATTGGGATATAGTTGGATCAGATGTGACAAAGGCTGTGCTGTCGTTTTTCCATAAAAGAAAAGCCATAAAAATCTTTAACAACACTGCTCTCACCTTGATTCCTAAGGTACCTGTGCCTAACACTATGAAAGATTTTAGACCCATTGCTTGTTGCAATGTGATCTATAAGTGTATCACAAAAATGTTGTGTAAAAGAATGCAAATAGTTCTTCCCTCCATAATCAGTAAGAATCAATCAGCTTTTGTGGAAGGGAGGAATATTGGGGATAACATTCTGTTGATGCAGGAGCTAGCAAGGAACTACCATAGGAATGAAGGCAAACCTAGATGTGCCATCAAGGTGGATATTCAAAAAGCTTATGATACTGTTGAATGGGAATTCTTGAAACAGGTAATGGAAATTCTGGATTTCCCAGAGATATATATTAGGTGGGTCATGGAATGTGTTCAAAGCGCAAAGTTCTCTGTTAGCATGAATGGATCTTTGGAAGGATACTTTAGCAGTCAAAGGGGATTGAGACAGGGTGACCCTATGTCCCCTTATCTCTTTCTTCTAGTTATGGAAGTATTATCATGCTTATTGGAGGATATATCAAGGCAAACAGGATTTACATATCATCCAAGATGTGAAAGACAAAGCATCACTCATGTATGCTTTGCTGATGACCTCTTCATCCTAGCAGGGGCAAATGTGAATACTATAACTCTAATCAAGCAAGCAATCAAGGGTTTTGGTCAAATGTCTGGGCTTTTACCAAATTTGCAAAAGAGCTTGGTATTCATGGTTGGTCTAAGTGAAGGAACAAAAGAGCAGCTGACTCAGATTTTGGGAATACCTGAAGGTACTCTCCCTGTTACCTATTTGGGAGTACCTTTAATAACTACTAAACTCAAGGTAGCTGAGTGCCAAGTTCTAATTGATAAACTCTCTAAAAAGATTGAGAGTTGGGCAGTGAAGCATCTCTCTTATGCTGGTAGAATGCAGTTGGCTACATCAGTTCTCTTTAGTATGCAAATCTACTGGAGTTCTATCTTTCTATTACCAAAGAAAATAATAACTCAAGTAGAAGCTAAAATCAGAAGCTTCTTATGGCATGGGCAAGATATGAAGTGCACTGGGGCCAAAGTAGCATGGGCAGATGTCTGTTTACCAAAGAGAGAGGGTGGATTAGGATTGAAAAGGCTTCAAGAATGGAACAAAGTTGCAGTCTCTAAATATATCTGGGATATTGCAGCAAAAAAGGATACTCTTTGGGTAAGATGGAGTCATAGTTATATCTTAAAAAATCAAAATTTTTGGCACTTTAAGACTACTATGGATCTATCATGGACATGGAGGAAGATAATGAAGTTAAGAAGTCTATGGCAAGATGCTATCAAATATAAGGTTGGCAATGGTGGGGCTACTTGGTTCTGGCTTGACAACTGGCTTCCTAAAGGTCCTATTGTGCATCAATTTGGACATAGAATTATATATGATGCAGCTCTCCCTGTGGATATAAAGGTAAAGGATGTTTGGTTGAGCAATGGATGGAATATTCCTAGAAGATCTCAACAACTCAGAGCACTGCTTGATCAACTACCTAATCATATTTCTGTTAATGCAAATGAAGAAGATCAAGCAGTTTGGCTTTACCAAGAGAATGGCAAGTTCAGTATAAAATCTGCTTGGAATACTATAAGAACTTGCAAAGAACAACCTACATGGTGGAAAATAGTGTGGTTCCCTGGACATATACCCAAATGTGCATGCATATTATGGATGCTCTACAAACAGAAACTGAGAACAAGGGACAAGTTAAGGACATGGAATGTGGTGGTTGAAGATACATGTTGTTACTGTCTACAGCAGCAAGAGACACAAGAGCATTTGTTTATGGCATGTCTAGTTGTTAAAGAAATATGGGATAGGGTATTGAATCAGCTGGGAATCAGAGTTGCATTTCATCAATGGTCACAACTTCTTCACTATGCAATCAAGAAATTCAGAGGTAGTAGTTTCAGAGCTTCCTTGAGCAAGTTAGTGATGGCTGCAACAGTCTATGCGATATGGCAAGAAAGGAATCAAAGGATATTTGCAAGCCAACAAAAGGAGGTTGATGGGATTATTGCTGTCATTGAGCATTGGATCCTCTATAGGGTTCTGAGTTGGAAAAAAATGAAACCATCAATGGATAACCAACAGCTCTGCTCCAACTGGAAGATTCCTATTACAATTCTGCAAAATTGATTTTGTGTATTTCCTTGTATTAATCTGTTGAGAAAAGAATGTACAAAATGGAAAATTGTATATTGAGCTTTTTTTGGTAATAAAAGGACCTATTACCAAAAAAAAAAAACTAGAGTCAAATTAAAAGTAAATTAGATAATTTTCGATATAACCATTAAATTTAATTTGCCTTGAAAATTAAAACTTTTTGGGTGCCATTATATTCTGAAGCCCACTTTTCCTACCTATGCACCTCACTCCCACCCTAGCATTCTTAGCATAAATTTCGTTGGCCAAACAGTAGTCAACTAGAGTAGATTCTGACTATTTGAACCAATCGCAAACATATATGATATATGAACTCTAGTAGAAAAAACAAAGTTGCCTAAGTCAGACTTAGGTTCCCAAATCCCAACAACAAAAGAATAGACTCACACGCCAAATCACACTCCATACCGCCAAATCACACTCCCATACCGCCACTGCTTTGCTTTCTTCTTCACTCTTCTGTATCCAACTTCCCACAAACAACTTGCTTTCTGCTTCACTCTTCTATATCCAACTTCCCACAAACAACATACAGAGGAAAATCTAGCGAATGCCCAAAGAATGAGAAACAGATAAAAGCAATACTACAAGAAAATCACAGCACAAAGGAAATATTGGTTTCGATTCTATTCCTTTCCTACAATCAAGCTTATATTTCCATATGTTGCTCATAATCTTTTATTCTCTTAGGATAGACAGTATGTCTTCATGTTCATTTTCTACATTCAAGTGTATAATTCCATAAGAAACTCATAGTACTTTCTCTCTTAGGATAGTAAGTCTTCATTTTTCTTTTCTACGTTCAAGCATATATTTCCATAACAAACTCATAGTCTTTTCTCTTTAAGGGTAGACAATATGTCTTCATCTCGATCAGTGAAGGGTAAAGGCAAGGCTGTCTTGCGTCCCTTATATATGTAATCAAGATGGGGGTTTTGATGATTCACCACTGTGGAACCACGTCAAAGTCACTGGTGGTGGAGCTGGTGGAGGTGGCAATAGGCACTGGATGTGCAATTAATGCAACAAGAAGGTCACGGGTTCATACTCAAAGGTGAAGGGCCATCTGTTGGCCATCCCTCTTTGTGGAGTTACTGCATGCAACAATTTGAGTGCGGAGATCATGAAAGCAATAAAGGAAGAGCACGATGACGCCGAAAGAAGAAAGCACATACGTATTTTGGAAGCAAGAAAACATGCCGATTACCTCACATTACTTGATGGATCAGATTTGTTACAAAACAAAAAACAGAAGGCAAGTGGCCCTCTAGAGAAAGCCTTTAACGTGGTGGAAAGAAGTATTGCCGATAAGAGAGCATCCCGCATGTTTTATGCTTCTGCTTTGTCATTCAACCTAGCTAGATGTTACACTTCAGGAAATAGTCTCAGACACTTGCTAATAGCAACATCGCAGGCTATTCTCCACCATCTTAAGACAGGCTTTGCACTACTTTGCTTGCGCAAGAGAAAGCACACATATTTCGCAAGTTGCAGCCCATAAAAGATACGTGGAAGAAGAAGGGAACATCATTGTGCTCTGATGGTTGGTCGGATAGACAAAGGAGGCCTCTCATAAATATGATGGCTGCGAATGCTGGAGGAGCTATGTTTCATAGTGCAGTTGATGCAAGCAGAAATATTAAGGATGCAAACTACGTACTAAGCTTATTTCTCCCTGTGATAGAGGATATTGGAGAAGCAAATATTGTTCAAATTCTCACTGACAATGGAAGCAACTTCAAAGCTGCTGGGCAGACGATTGAGGAGATGTATCCTCGCATTTTTTGGACACCATGTGTTGTCCATAGTCTGAATTTAGCGATTAAGAGCATGTGTGATCCTTCAGAAAAATCACCTCAATATTCTGAGTGTAAATGGATAGCTGAGTTCGTTAATGATGTCCAAAGCATAAGAAACTTTATTGTTAACCACGGTATGGCACTATCAATTTTCAATCGCTACTCAGATTTAAGTTTGCAAAAGGTAGCTGAAACAAGATTTGCTTCAAGTATTGTCATGGCAAGACGTTTGAGAGATGTGAAGCTAGCATTAGAGAAGATGGTTATGGATTCTAGTTGGAAGACCTATCGAGGCGATGGAAAAAGCCCAACAGAAATTGAATGCCCAAGAAGTGAAGCAATGCATTGTCAATGATACTTGGTGGGATAAGCTGGAGTTCTTCTTGAGCTTTACAGAGCCATTAATGGACATGTTAAGGGTTGCCGATACCGAAGCACCAGTGCTTCATCTAATCTATGACATGTGGGATACAATGATCGAGAAGGTGAAGTTGATAATCTTTGAACACGAAGGAAAGAACATAATCACAAGTAAATCAGATTTTTTTGATGTCATCCACAATGTTTTGGAGGCTAGATGGAACAAAAGCAACACTCCGTTGCACTGTATGGCACATTCCTTGGTTCCAAAGTATTATAGTGTTGTGTGGCTTGAAGGAGGAACTAACGGAAATGAGAGAATATCCCCTCACGAAGATCAAGAGGTGTCAATGAATAGGATCCAATGCTTCAAGCGGCTTTTCCCAAATCAAGAAGATGTTCGGAAAGCTTGTGTCGAGTATGGTGCATTTTCAAGAGGCTCTGGCTATTTCAACCAAACTCATGTAATTGAGGCAAGAATGTACGAAGAACCGATATCGTGGTGGGCTAATCATGGTTCTTCCACACCATTGTTGCGAGATTTGGCGTTCAAGCTACTCTCACAGCCCGCATCATCGTCCTGCTGTGAGAGAAATTGGAGCACATATTCTGTGATTCAAAGTATCAAAAGGAACAAATTGGCAACCAGCAGAGCTGAGGATTTGGTATTTGTATTGTGCAATTTTTGACTTATGGCTAGGAAAAAGAAGGCATACACTGAGGGAGCTACAAAGTATTGGGACCTATGTAAGTTCTTTGGTTAAATTCTTTTGTCTATGTAGAAGACTCAACATTGATCAAGCATTTGTTAAGAGTATACTGAAATTTTACATGGTTGCAATCTTTTGTAGGTGGAGACAAGTTCGATATTGATGGACACGCGTTGACTGAGTTAGCAGAACTATCCCTAGATGAACCAGAGATTGAAGCGGTCACCTTTGATGACAATGTGGAGAAACAACCAGTAGAAGTTGATGAACTTGGAGGCGCTCAAAATCTAGATGTTTATCACAGTGGGGACGAAATGGAGTAGGCTACTCACTGCTGCAAGTGTGCAACAAGAGTTAGCAGCAGCCAGCAGGTTTTATCATTTTTTTGTATGTGATACTGATACCTGATAAGTGAAGAACTGAAGATTGATAATCTTGTGTGTTATAAGTTTAGGTAACTTATATCTTTTGTGTCCATATGACTATCTATGTTCAATATCTGATCTTCCACTTAAACTTTTGTAACTCTGAAGACTGAAATGATGATATTTAATAGATGCCTTCATTGCCTTGGTGAGTTGGTGTTTATGAGTTTTTTATCTTTTAATAAACTCAGCATTCTAATTTCTAAGATAACTCTGACACTCTGTGTAAGCTGGAGATTTTTCATTCTATTCCTAGTATTATTATGTTTATCTTTGATTTGGTAATGCTCACTGCTCGGCAAGTTCCAAGTTCAAAAGCTTGAGAGTTAAAATTGGTCAAGTGACTCAAGTCAATTACTCAATTCTATGGTGCAAGAAGGTGCATATGAGTATATGACTGTAAGTTTTGTCCTCTTCACTCTTCAGTTTAGTAGCTTAAACTTAAAGCCTTAAAGTATCTAATTCTAATCAACATGAAAACATACAGGCATACAGGCTACAGCTCAACTGCTCAAGATGAAGATCATTGGCTACCAAGAGGCAACAGGTACTTCGCCACCCTCTCTAATAGTCCAATCTAATACATATCTTGATGCTCTACCTCACATTTCTAGCATTCTATTCAGAATATTTATGTATAGTAATTAGTTATATATGGTGTTTACTGTTTAGTAGCGCACTACAGTAGGAATATAAAAGTATATATATATATATATATATATATATATATATATATATATATATATATATTACGTACGACGTATCCCCGTACCCATGTCCAACTTTTGGACGGTGTCTACGTATCCTATAATTTCGAAAATAGGCGAGTCCGACACTTGGACACGTACCCGATCCGGACACCGACACCGAGTCCATGTAACATAGGTTGATACATCTCGGGCTTTCTTACTTTTGGTAAAGCTTTTCACCAAATCCGACAACCGGACAAAAGACAGATGCTATTAATGGGTGGACACTTTAATGTTATTAATCTGCATATGCCCCCTTTTTTTTTCCTTTCCTGGTACAATGGACTAGTAAGCATATGCCAAAACTACTCCAAAGTCAAAAAATTTAGATCCTCAGGGGTCAAACTATTGCCAATGAAGGGAAAATGGGTTGGGTGAGCTGAGGCAATTACTCCACTCGTCCGAATGTTTATACGTTGTGGAATACAGATTGTAGGCCCAGAGAGCAGTACTTCACTACTCAGATCCCCAACAAACCCACTACTCAGGATAAATAAGCATAATGGTGGAAAGAATAATGAATTGACCGATTTCTTAAGATATGTGCAAAGTCAAAGCTACCACTTATTTCGGGACGGAGGGAGTATCATTCAAAAAATATACTTCGGCAATCAAAAATTTGACTAAGGAGATGTTTACCTTGTAGTTCTCCAATGCAAACCGACTATCAGATGGAATGGTTCCTTTGTTATATTTTCCAGTCAGAACTCCCGAGGCAAGTGGACTCCACGTGGTGAGGCCTATGCCGTAGTTGCTGTACAGCGGAACGTACTCAGCCTCAACCTGCAAAGAAAATATGGCGGCCATGAAGCACACAAAAAGAATTAGATACGTAGAGATAATTCAGCTTTTAGCTATAGCTGCTAAAACTGCAGATGTCATTGTACATAACAAAAGCATTGCAGTGACTAGTATTGCAAAAGCACCCGTATGAAAGCACTATATCCTCCCAAAATTAAAGAGAACTGTTACTCTATACGAGCCTAAACCCAAGCAAATCAGATTCAAATCTTTCTCAGCAGAAACAAAGATAGAAGGGGGAAACTCCAAAAACGTCCCCAGACTTCGTTGCTCTAGTCCTAAACTTCACTTTTAGCCAAACTAAGTCATTAGAACTATCAAACATTTGCCAACTCCATCCTTTTGTTACGTTTAGACATCCCTAGGCTCACATTCCAGGAAAAGAAGTCATTTCCCCCGCAAAACCAAAACTTATGACCAACATTGTATACTCAATTGTCACCAACTCTTCCACCTCCACCTCCACCGCCACTGCCACCTGCCACTTGTGTACACTCACCCTCGGATTCCTTTTAAACCATCAAAGTCACCACCACCTAACATCACTGCCCACAAGCATCAGGGCTGTCAACTTCTACACCAAATACAGTCCATGACCCTGCTTTAATACATCATCATAATTCTGAACCACCGTGTTAGAAACCGGCATTAGCCATCACCATCCTGATAATAGCCAGAAAAATCACATAATAGTTGTATATAGTATCAATACTAAACAAATAACAAAACAAAAAAATGAAGTAGCTACGTAAAGAACATTGAGTAGTCAGGGGAACCCAAAGCACCATACAGTGAACATTTACAAAGAGCAATTCCAATATGATTTCTAAGTATGTGTGTACACTCCAAAGTCAATGTCAATACCAACTATCAGCTGAGAAGCACTACCGAAGCACAATGGTTAACATATATGATGCATAGATATCTGAGCCTTGGTACTAATAAATTTGAAACTAAAGCTAGTATGCCTCTTCGATATTCACCTGGAATCTTCTAAGCGATGAATATTTCATTCACCGATTCATGAGGGCTGAGATTTATGGATGATTTCATTTTGCTTAAACAATAATAATTGATCTACTTTTTCAATCAACAACCCACAGAGATTCTACCCATAGATTACTAAGGTAAGAAGAATGAGAGAAAATAAAGCTCGTCTGAAATAAAACAAGAAAATAAGTGGGAGGAAGACAACTCAGAGTACAAACCTGTCGCTCGTCGCTGGCCTTCGCTGCTTGTCGCGCTCGGAGCAGTCACCACCGCTCACTTTCTCTCTCGCTGCTTGAATTTGGCGGTAGCTGGGAACTGCAAATACAAATGTGGCCGAAAATTCAATTTAGAGTTTAGTTTGACTAAATATTTAGCGACGGCCAATAGGGATCGCCAAATCAGACGCTAAATCCAAGTTTTCGTTGACCGTGAATCTTTAGCAACCCCATGTTAGGCAGTCGGCGACCGCATGATTTGGCGGTCACAAATTGTGGCCGTTAAAGCCCCTGCGTCTTGTAGTGACTGACCTCCTACATATCATTTTGCAGTTTGGCTTTTGATTAGATTTGAGCCCCTAGTCATCAATGTTGCGTAACGTATCTAGAACACGTACCATAAAACAATAAAGTTTGATGTACCCATACAAAACTAAGGCAAAACATATGCATATAGTTTGATTATCATACAAATTGTGCACATGACTACAACCACTCATGCAACGCTCTGGGTCTTGACAGAGAGCCAACTTGATAGAGAGCCAATCTTACTAAAAACAACGTACATCCAATATTTCAGTTGTTACAACTGAAGCAATATGCATGCCAAAGTACGGAAGGTCGTGAATTTGCCAAAAAACACTCGATCAAGAACAGAAACAACAGATAACAGTGGGGCTATACAGCGGCGCGTACGAACAAACGTAGAAGAAACATGCTGATCACTCAAAAAATGTAAGAAGGGGTACCTTTACAGTGGCGCGCACCAACGTCGAGCTTCGGAATGCCTCTACAGTGCCTCTACAGCGACATGCATGAAACGATCCTTGATTTTGTCGACACGGCGTCCGCTACAGCAGCGGGGACGGAGGAAGGACCACCACGTAGTGGTGGTTGGGGGCTGAGGGATTGGGCGAAGGGGATGGAGGACCGGGCGGTGCTGGGTGCGGGGAGGAGACGGCCGAGCTTGGAGGAGGGAGACGGCCGTGCGTGGAGTTTCGGCTTGGGGGACAGTCATGGTTGGGGGGAAATATGGGGGTCGGGGTAGGGTAACCTGCGGGGGGGGGGGGAGATGGAGTGGGGTAGGGAGAATTGGAGGGAAGGGGATGAAGTGGTCTTCTGATTGGGAGTAGTCTGAAGTGGGTTTACCGTGGACGGAACGAGTGGGTTGGGTGAAATGTACACGAAGAAGTGGGTTTACTATGGGGAGGGGCATTTTGGGGAAGGGGAAATGTTGATTTTTTTAGAAACTCATTTTTCCACAACTCACCCCACCTTTCAGAAATTTTAAGAATTGGCACCCTCTTTTTACAATTTTCACAAAAAAAACCCATTAACCCCAAATATTTAATCAAAAATCCCATCTTTTCCCAATTTTCCCATTTCATTTCTAGCAACAAGACACGCTTTCATACTTTAGAGGTTGGAACACCTTTATTTTTTGTACTTGAATGGTCTTTAAACTTGACAACATTGCCGGAAGATCTCAATGCTCTACAAGAACTTGCTATCTTTTTATGTCCAAGCTTGATGTCTATGCCGGAAGGCCTCTACGTGCTTAAAGAAATTCGCATATCTTGTTGCCCCAGTATTGGAAAAAAGATGCCAAAGGGAGACTGGTGAAGATTGGTACAAGATTGCTCATATCCCCGACATTTATCTCCACGGAATCAAGATCTAGAATTTGATTTGCAACTTCTCAGGTACGCTACTCTAATTTTTATCCATATTTTGATGAGCCAATAAATATTTATAGCCCTATCTTCGTAGCAATCAAGCCTAATGTTTAGAATCAGTTGTAACCAGATATGTGATGGCAACGAAATGAAATCATCATTTTCTCTCTCTCTCTCTTCTCTTGAGCTCTTAACTTTCTCTTCTTCTTCTTCTGGTCCAGAAAATTGGATTTTCTTCGCAATTTGGATACCAAATTCCTCACAAACTCAACTGGCACCAAGTCAAGCAGCTCATTCTTGACACTAGATAATTCTACTCATCCAGCTATGGGATTGCAGATATTTCTGCGATGAATTAAACGAGAGAACATGTCATCTCTAGCGTGCCATCTAATAAATAAGGCAAGATTACGTTTCTTGTTCTACTTAAAATAAAAGGAGGGTACTACTCTATGATCAGATCTAAAATTTTTATCTAAAGCTTGTCAAATAGGTTATATCCTTGGAACTTCGATCACTGGCTTCCTATAAGCTTGCATAAAGAACATACCAGCCATATAAGTTTGCATAAAGAAAATGTCATCTCTATCGATCACTGGATCTTCTTTTTGTTCCTTCTTCCTGGTTGAGCCTTGAAATAATTGAGGACAGTGTCTACCCCTCTAATTCAACATTTGGAAAAATGCACTACTTACTGAGTTTTAAATGCTAGAAAATCTTACTTCAGCTTCCAAGAGAGAATCAAAATATAAAAACAAGACCTTCAACTGGGTTCCATTTCTGCTGCTCACTTGCTTGCTTATAAGTTAGACCTCGGATACCTATTTATACTGCTCATTCCTGTTATCTTTCCATTTGCTTAGAAGTTGCTGGCTTGCATCACACTATAAACCTTACCATATAAACAGCCAACCCTACATATCATCTTTTTTCCCTGAGGCCTGAACAGTCCTTCTCCATGAACATCACTCCCTTAATCCACCTCAAGACATGGCAAAAGCAATTCTTCCCTTCACCGACTTGAGGAATATGGTATCCCCTGTTCCCTCCCATCTTCCCTATAAAGGGGTAGCAAAAGATGGAAATATCTATGGTGCATTCCTAGGGGCAGCATTACCACTAGAATTTATGAAACATAGTGGCAACATCATTTTCAAGGACTCCTGAGAGTGTTAACGTGATTCCACTAGTTGGGACTTTGGTTTATAAAACATAACTGAAGAGATAGGCTTGCTAAAACCTCAATTTATAAGTACTACAAAAGGGCTTACTAAGCTGCCTTCTCAAAAAGCCATACTCGTATTCTGTGATGCACGGAACGAGGATGTTACTAAAGTGGAATACATCCACAGACTTGTTGATGGCGGTAAAATCATAGCACTGCAACATTATCAATCAATCTGGCTCGATCAGGGACCCAACTTAATTCCTACATACATCTTAAGATGTCTTCCTCTTTCAGTATAACTGCCTTCGCTAAGGAATTGGGCAGATGAAGATATATCAGTACCTCGTAACAATAGATGATGGTGATCAAGTGCAAGGCTGGACATAAGATTCATGGGAAAACCAAGGAGTCTCAGGTGGTCTTTCGTGGAAAACCAAGGCTGAATGTAACGTCCCTCTTTGACCGAGGAAACAGTTTGAGAGAACTACACGACTAGAATAGATGTCATTCTCAACTGCTACTCCTTTGGTTACAACACTTTTGTCTAATTATCAGCACTTAATGCGTAATAGTGAAAGGGTGCATTTGAAAAAGTAACAAATGATTGCATAATTTCTCAAAGTGGGGTCACATTTTGGAGAAAATAGTTGGTAGTTCTCTGACACCACGCATCAGCTTAGATGGTGTTAGACTACCAATAAAAATACAACAACTCAGTTATTCTATTAGGATGCGGGCCATCCTTCCATCTGGACTCCAACCATTAACCATGGTTAGACAAACCAAAAAACTACCAAAAATTTGAATTCCAACATTTTTTTGAACCCTGCCCAGCTAAAAATTCAGAACCAAATTAAGAAATTTAAAACTCAAATATTGATCATATCTGCCCTTTTGTGCTGTTTTCACTCATTTCTCCTCTTCTCTCTCTCCTTCCGTACTTTGCATCATCTCTTCTCTGTCTCTCTACACCATAAGGCATGTCACCGCCGCCTCACTTTGCTTAGCTCTTTCTGCGAACTCCGACGGCCAAAAAGTTTCTAGAAAACGATGGATGCTTCAGGCTGAACATCTTTTATTTTGGGGGAAAATAAAGGAAGAAATAGTAGTGGGCAGTGAAACAACTGCTCTAAGTCGTCAATTGGTTCATTGTTTTTTATTTGCGATTTTATGCAGGGGTTTATTCATAAATGATTTGGATTGTTATTCTTGTTTTCAAATATCAATTGACCATAACTTGTTTGATAGAATGTTTGAAAGAAGTGTGTTTATACTTGGGATTTTCTTGAGGTTCATCTTCTCAAATTTGAACTAGGATGATTTAGTTCATGAACTATAAAAATTCACTTTATAACTATAGCTGTAAGCATAAAACTAGTCTTTTGATCACAATGAAGCTAAAAAAATATTTCAAAGAATTTCGGAGGCACCAAGCAGAAGTAGTGGACTACCTATCCATATATCAGTTAACCATATTTTTCAACCTTACAGTAAGAATGGATTATTAATGATCATTGCAAGTAATATATTTGTTCCTAATTCATGTAGGTAGAACCATCACCATTTTATGTAAAAGAAGGTTGATGTAAAGAATTCAAGAGGGGATTTGAGTTCGGACCAATTAACCAAAAGGGTGGTACTACACATAAGTTGAACCAAGCATTTACAACCAAGTTCTTCTCAAGAACGTAATCCCTGGAAAACAAAGTACCATGAAGTTTACATTATATTCTCTACTAACAATCTAATCAAAGTGCCCATAACATGATCCAAACATGATGTTTACATTAAATTTCTTAGTTTTTAATCTACTTAAAATCTCCATAACATGAATCCGTTATTCTCTTAATCAGTTTTTGTAAAACGACAATCGCACACTTCAACAACCATGTTTGTAATCCGCCTTGAAGTTCTTCAGAAGTCAATTTCCTATTAAGCCAACAACACCTGTAAAAAACATAGTAACACCCGCTTAGATGAGAAAAAAGGTTCATAGATCGAGAATCCACATTTATAAGCAAACACTACAGACATAGAAACTGACTGAACAATCACAAACAAGGAAGTCATTGCATTTGACAAAAGAAATGAAGAGTTAAAAGCAATAGATATGTACCCCTAATGAAATCAATATTCTAACCTCAGATTGACGAAATTCTAACCCATAACATAATCAGTTCCCAGAGCTTCACCCATAATCTTCTCCAAATTGTGGAGATTGACTATTTATGATTGGAGTACATAATATTTCAGAGATAGAAAGGACCATTACGCACACGCAGAGAGAGAGAGAGAGAGAGAGTATGTATGGGTGGTAAGGGCACTTTTGCTACGTGAATATTTGTTTTCTTTTGGGTAGAATAGAGATGTTAATGGGCCGGCTTGGGCCCAGCGGGTCAAGAGAGAAAAAGGGCCGGGGCCGGGCCACTGTGGTGGGGAAACGGGCCTGGCTGGACTGGGCCCAAAATCTGGGATATATAGGCCCAGTCCAAGCCCAGGCCCAATATTTAAGGTCGGGCTTGGGCCGGGCCCGGCCCCTTTTTTTCCTTTCTCTTTCCCAACTTCTTGTTATTCAAAGTAAATATTTAAATTGCGGTAATTTCTTATTATTATGTAAGCAAATTATGTGTATGCAAGTAAGTAAATGTAGTAATATGTGTACATGGAGTAAAAATGTGTGTATGCAAGTAAATGTGATAATTCTGTAATAGATTATAAGATTTGTACATGTGTGTATACAATAATATGTGTGTACAATAATATTTATAACATTCAAAGATATGTACATGTGTACTAAATATGTCTAAACACGTACATGTATATGTAGTAATATATGTGTGCGTGGAGAGGGAAATAGTAATTAATAAATAGAACAAATGAATAATTAGAACAATTACTATTTGGTAATAGTAATTAATAAATAAGAATTCATTAAAAACTAATTAATAAACAAAATAATTAGAGAAAACAAACGAATAAGAGGAGTAGCTAATAATTAGAATTTGGCAAGAATACAAATTAGAGAGGGAAATACGAGTAAGAATACTAATGTAAACAAATCAAGAATACTAATGTAAACAAGAGTAGTAATTAGCAAGAGTAGTAATTGGAGAGGGAATTAGTAGCAAAGCTTGTAGAAATGTAGAATGTTTAAATAAGAGAGAGTAAGAAGATTGGTGTGAAAAATTAAAAAAGAATGGTGTGAATTTATAGATTTTTCAAAGTCCACGAAAGAATACCCCTTACAACTAGCCGTTTATAATTGTTGGGAGGGTAAAAGTGTAAAAAATCTTAAAAGATTTGAAAAATAAACTTGGACCAAAATACCCCCCAAACTAGCCGTTATGTAATTGTTGGGAGGGCTCTCTTGACATCTCTAAGGTTGAGAGAGTGATGAGGGGGCTCTTTTAATATTTTCTTTTTTCTTTCCTCATTTTTATAATAATAGTTTACCATAGTTAAGGTTCAAGGTTTAGCTGGATTGTGGACCAACAAGCTGACATCACTACTTATTTGTCAGAGTACAAGTGGTACTCTAGCACTATCTAAGTAGATGACGTGACGTTAAATAACTATTGAATATTTTCTCCTCATTTTTGCGGCGGCTAAAAACAGAAAGGACATAAGTTAGTGACGGCTGAAATATTACCTTTGCTAAGTCATACTAAGCTTGTCAGGGTAAAGAGATAGCCGATGACATCTTTATTTGGTAGAAACCACAGCATAATAAATAAACGAAACGCATGCAAAGAATAAATAACATAACATAAAAAGTCAACGCACAAGATAACTAACGACATTGAAAATATATATTACAAACGAAAAGATAAGCCCAACAAACACTCAACTTGACTCAAATGCAGTTGCCTTCATATATATATATATATATATATATATATATATATATATATATATATATATATATATATATATATATATTGGTTGTAATTTTTTATCAGATCAAGAGCCAGCAAGCAATAAGCACCGGTGTCATCAAATCCATGCAACTCGACACCAATCTTCCCACGACCAATGCCGCGAAACGGCCAAATACGCCCACGCCTACGTGCGGTACGCCACTGCCTGCAGCTCTAGACTACCCCAAAACGCTGTCATTCCACCGCACCTCCGTCGCCTCCCGCACACACCTCCAACCCTTGTGACACCATCTTACCAAAAACCACTAGCACCACCGCTCTAAGCACCAGTGCACAACCGATTCTTTAACAAGACCTTATCTCGACCAAAATTGCAATCCCTCTCCACCAAGCCAGCCAACCCACGCACCCACACGATCTTGCCTGATTTACAACAGCAACCACCACATCGATCAACGACGCGATACACGCAACCGTCTTGCGCAATTGCAACCAATCTTTCTGACGGGAAGGGGGACTAGTGGAGGGGGAACTAAACCTAGAAGGTAAATAAAACCCTTCTTTTGCAGACTTACCACACCAACCAAACCCCTGGAGCACCACCATGAAAACACCAACAACAAGCAGATCAGCCACCACCCAGCCATTCAACCACAGAGGGGGCAATCCAAAGACCTTGAGACGCGATTGAAACCACCAAAGTACCAATGTGCGGCACCACCAGCTTTACATAACAACGGACTGGACACCAAAATTTGGCCATCAGACACAAAGACGAGCATCAAACCAGACATACACAAGACAGACTACCTAGAGATGTCAAACGGGCCGGGCGGCCCGCGGCCCGGGCCGGCCCGACCCGTTCATGAACAGGGCTGGCCCGGAGGAATTGGGCTTAGGGCCTGGGCTTGGACCAGGCCAAAAAATTCTGGGGAAAAGCCCGGTTCCGGCCCGGTTCTGGGCCCGGTTCCGGCCCCACCTGTTTGAATTTTTTTGTTTTTCCCCCTTTCTCTCCCCCTTTTCCTCCAACGGATATATTCCCCAAAAATTCCACTTTTACCCCCCCAACAGTAATATAACGACTAGTTATGTGTTCAGATTTTATTAATAAAGATCACCAAGAAGAGTAAGAAAAGATTTAACATATAGCAAAAAATAAAATGAGAGACAAATAAATATATCTATACATACATACATATATATGAATATTACATATAATAAAATAAAATGATAAAAATTAGATTTGTCAAATTTTGAAAATTGGACATGCCTAAAGATGAAATTTAAAATTGAATAACAAGAAAATTTTAAAAAAAAATTTTAAAAAAAGGGCCCGGGCCGGCCCAAGCCCGGCCCTAGAAATTGGGCCTAGGGCCAGGGCCTGGACCGGGCCTAGCATTTCTCCTCAGTCGGCCCGGCCCGGATGGCTGCGGCCCTGGCCCGGCCCCGGCCCGGTTTCGCTTCAAGCCCGATGGGCCCGGGCCGGGCGGCCCAAGCCCGGCCCGTTTGACATCTCTAAGATTACCCATTGAGCACAGCCGCCACAAGCAAATCTAAACGCTGGAAGAACCAAAAAGAGCAAAAGAAAAGGGGAAAAAAAGAAAAAGAAGAGCAGCTCCTATGGTTGGTTACCATGTCACCACGCACCAGAGGAACTTGGCGATTGGGGTTACCTGCTTTGCCTTTTTAGGGAAAGAGATGGAGACAGGAACAAAAAATAAACAAACTGTAACGCCTTTGTCATACACCATAATAGTGCATTGTAGAAGAAGAACAATGGACGAAGTCTTTGCCTATGTTTGACGTCTGGCTTTAGTTCTCTGACCAAACAGTGTAACTTCATCACAATTGAAATTTTTTGAGAATGGGCCCAACAATGATAAGTCCTGACTGTACGTGGAGAGACAGACCAAGACACCAAGACAGAAATAAACAGAAGGGGACCAAATATGCAACCAGATCTCTGATACCATATTAAGTTACCATTTACTCTAACAACTTAAACTCTTAGAGAATTGGCTCAACAATGTTATCATGCTTAACAGAAAACATTAGCCGATCTGGTTTAGTGTCTTCGGTCCCCCCCCCCCCCCCCTCCCCTCCCCTCCCCCTTTTTTCCTTCCAAAATCAGGATGTTTTTGCTCCGTTTAGAAAAGTTTCTGCTAACCGGATGGGAGTAGTAACTCTTTTGAACTTGGACTCACATTTTCATGTACAGCGAAGTCAAAACTATCTCAAGAACAGACCCAAAGGTAGCACATTGATTTAAGTCCAGTTCCAGCTTCAAGCTATGTCCAGTTTTGGCAACTTTTGTGTTGCGTAACGAAAGATACAAGCAGTGAGAGCCAGGCGTATCAGGTCTCCTGAGTTGGCTCATGTGATAAATAGTTGTTCTCATGCCATGGCGGTCAGTGCTTCTCACAGAAGGTTGTTCGACCTCCATTCTGAACTAGCGTTTGCAGTCACTGTTACTTCCAAACCATCTAGCGCACCTCACCTTGGTTTCCAAGTTCTCTGCCAGTCATAACTCTACTTGGGATTCTCCCCTTCACCCTCGTTGATTTATGGTTAATTACTTAATCTTTGCCTCCCAACAAGACATGGTCAAGGCACAGACCCCTAACGTATTAGGAAGCAACTTTAACTGTGTTTTACCAGCTTAAATCATTTAATTTCTGTGCCAAGAGTATCTGTCAGGGATGCTATACATATGAAACTTTTGAGTTACAAATGCAAATAAAATACTCTTGTGTAGTGTACTTGGATCAATCGAGGTTGTATTTGTTGCAGTAATAGTTAGACACTGCTCTGAACTTGAAACCTTTAAAGAAATCCATCCACGACCCAAAAATAAAAGAACTGTTGCATCGTCTGACAACATATTTTCTCAACTACTAACTTACTTCTGATGGATATGATGCCTTAGCATTCATTTTAAGAGTAATGGAGACCTGAAAATATAGCAATTCATTGTAAGCCTTGAACAAAATCTATTGTAACTAATCATGCTAAAATCTACAATTTAATCCATTGCCTTTTTCTCAATAGTCTAAGCCATGTGCTTTGCAATGATCTTGTTCTGCTGCTGCAACCATAACTGCTGTTCATACAGCAAATTTTGTTGGGCGGTGGATCCTCTCGATACTTCTCCACCCCCCAGTGCACTCGAGAATGTTCCAAATGGGTCATCGTCAGTTTGCAATTGCATCTTTGCACCGTCCGAACTCTCAGCAGAAAATGTTGGAGCCGCTTGCAACTGCATCTTTGCACCATCTGAATTCTGAGCAGAAAATGTCGGAGCCGCGTGAAATGTTGGTGCTGACGGAAGCCCATCTGCCGCCGGGAAAACTGCTTCGAAACCAGCACTGGCATCTGCCGAGCCGCTGACAGTTGGCGTAGCAGTTACATCAGTTGGTTCCTGTAAAAATGGGTTGTAATGATGTGGTGGCAATGTGCTTTGATTGTATGCGTCCAGGGTATTTGATAAAGTAGGTATTTGAGTTGCAGTGTCAGCTAGCACAAGCTCCCACCCCTCTCTCGAACCATCAGCCAAATCTGTATTTTGTACCTTCTGTTCCTCTTGTTGTGCCGTAGGCAAATGTTGTGTAGATGGTGTTGCAGTCTCTGCTAGCACAACCTCCCAATTCTTGGCTGAATTCGACTGCATTTTCTCTTGCTCTTGCTTTTGTTCTTCTTCTTGTTTTTGGTCTTTTTCTTTTTCTTTCTCTTGTTCTTGCTCTTCATCCTGTTCCGGCCAATCTCCCAATGATACGAGATCAACCATCGAACTTGACACCGGTAGCGACCGGGTAGAACCCGTATCGCTCACTCGGAATGTGTCATCTCGTTGGGATCTTTTCTCGAATTGATCTGAATAAGCCTCCAAGTCTATGGAGATAGAGGGGCTTCTCCTGTTTCCGGTAGAGCTAATTAACTCCTCTAAGGATGTACACTGCGAACCAAACTCAGAAACCCCCTCGGAATATCTGCTGGTGGAGACTTCCGAGAACTCGGATTGTCCTCCGTAGCTGTTGTGCCGCCCTGAGGCCGAAGTTGCTGGGGCCGGGAGGAGCAGCGGCTTGCTCGGAGATCTAAAATTTCCTGGAAAAGAAGACTGGTCTTTCAAGAATTCTTGTAGTGTTTCGATTAGCTCTTCAGAGATTGTTTGAACACTTGGGTATTCAGATGTCCTTCCTACACCAATGCTTTTACATTGAGTATAGAAAGCAGTAAGCTCTTCGTATTGCTTCGACGCCTTAACACAAATCTGAAAGGCATTGACACAAGAATGGTAATGTAAATGAAAGAAACTATCAAGAAGCAGCGTGAGTCCATTCGAAATGTCTCTGTAAAGATCAAAACTCTCTTGCACAACCGCATAGAGAGAGATTTGCACCAAACGGTTAGCCTTGGCGGCCCCAGTTGGTCGCGTGGCAATTGCTCGTTCCAGCAATCGCTGCCAATAGGAGATCCTATCGAGCAACATTGGAGGTTTCATGTCACGCACAGGCTCATTTGCCCTCCGGCTGCTTCTATGGCTCAGACTCTCCCTCTCTTTGTGTTTATATCGACGTTGAAGCTTCCCCGTAAGAAAACAATCCAGACGCTCGTCAAGATAGAGGGCAAAAGTCCTTACAAATGCGGTGTAGTCCCACGGGCTGCAGGAATTCGAGTCATCACGAAAGTTCGAAAGGTTGAGAATCTTGGCTCCCCGTTTCATTGTATGCAGGACTTCCCGAGGGAAGTAAGGATCGCCATCTTGAAACAATCGGAGGACGAGCATCAAAGATTTCAAGGCGACGATCCAATTGCGCGTCCGGCCTATTCTCTTTCCGAGGGCTCTGGCACAGGCCGCGGCATAAACTTTGTCGGAGGATACAAGCTGTAGAACCTCATTCACGTACCGCTCGTCTATAGGGACATCATCATGGGTCGTGGCCTTAAGCACCGCAACCTCGAGATTGGAGGCGTTGGTGTTGGAAACTTTAGCGAGGCTAATGCTGGTCTGATCTTTCACAGCCCCGATCGCCTTCTTTAGCTTGCTCGGCATCTCTGATTGTAATCTCTCTCGATGGAAAGCCTTAATAACCTGCCCTAATTAATGACCCTAAACAATCTCATTTCATCCTTCCGTCCAATTCTCTAGTCCTTCTTGCTCTCTCATTTTGGCTTGAATGCATGCCAAGGAGATCAGTACTACGCGATTTGAAGAGGCAAGAAGTTCTTAAACTGGAATGTGGGTTCTTCAAACTATACAGCATCTGATTGACATGAAAATAGAAGGGGGATCTCCCTGTGGGGTTTTGATCATAAGAGGTGCGCTTGGCGGGTTGCGGGGGTGTTGGGGAAGGAAAGAGACTTGTGAGATTGTAGATGTTGGAATGAAAGCGAAGGTTTGGGGTTCCTCGTTTCTTGACTAGGTCGTTAAATCTGTTGGAAGCGCGCGAAAGTAGCTTGTGTGACCTTTTGTCCCTTCATTGTTGGGAACAAAATTGTTGTCTTCTTATGGACGTGCGTGATTGGTGTTCAAGCTTATGAAGGTCGTTTATGCGGGAAGTGCAGTGGTAACAGAACATGTGGGCGTAGTCCAATTGATGATTGTGTTCGATGAACAAACTTTGGCTGATATCCCGATTGTAAGAATCTTCTTCTAATTCCATATATAATGACAATTAATAGTCACTAAATGTCTCGAGTGACTTTTTTGTTAACACTTTCAGCGACAACTCTTAAAAGTACTTTTTTAGAGTCACTAAATAAAAGCTACTAGAAAGATTTATCAACTATTAATTATCACTGCATAGGGGGTAGGAGGAAGATTTCTCAACTCGGATAGCAACCAAATTTTTTCTGTGTTCAATTGTCCACGCAGTTGTATCTGTTGTGACAAAATCATTTTTAAGCACAATGACAGTGACAATACTTTTTTTTTTTTGTAGGGGAGGTATGAAACCGTGTGTCACGTTTAGTCAGTGGCGAAACCAGGATTTTACTACAAGGGATGCAAAAAATATATTGAAATCACAAAAAAAGAATAAATTACACTCGGCACTCCTGAGGTTTACCCTAAAATACACACGGCTACCTCTAATTTTTTTTATTACACTCCCTGACTCTCGATTTTTCTCACAGTATTAACGGTGTGATGCAAAAGGACATTTTTGCCCTCTTCATTCTTCACACATTTCCCTTCTCCCTTAACAACTCTCTACGGGTGACTTCTCCCTCGATACTTTTCTATGATGGTGGCCTGGGAAGACTGTTGGTATGCGATGACGAAGGAGGTGGTCGTGATTGGCAATTGGTTAACGTGATTGGTGGCGGGGTGCTGGACTGTTATTTTTGGTGACGAAAATTCTCTGCCGATCAACTGTTGGTGGAGTTGGTGGCCTTGGGAAGGTCATTCGTATGCCATTGACAGAGGAGGTGTTGTCGTCCTTGGCGATTGGTGGTGGGTGCCGGGTTGTCGTGCCGGCAGCGGTCATGGATGGGCCAATCGATGGGAGTAGGTGGTCGATTGGAGGGCTTAGGTGGCCCTTAGCGTGCGATTGGGAGTGGTGGTCATGCGACAATGATGGTTCACCGGCAGTGATGGGTCGTCATGCCGGCGGAAGACTGGGTCGCAGTGGTTGCTACTGCCTGTTGTCTACGGTGGGCGTGGTGTGTGTCCTGGCCATTGTGTGTGTGTGGTGTGTGTTTGCGTGTCTATGTTGTGTGTGTGTGTGGTGTGTATTTGCGTGTCTACCGTCAATGGTCGATTGGTGGCGCTTGGCGTGCAACTGAGAATGGTGGTACACTGGCGTTGATGAGTTGCCTTGACAGAGGAAAGCTGGGTCGCAGTGGTGGTTTGAAGTTTTAGAGGCAATAAATTAGGGATTTGATGAGATTATTTAGGATTTTTTTTTTGAAATTTTAAATTAATACAGATTGATGATGTCAACTAGGGAGGGTAATTTGGGTATGAAAAAAATAAAAAGTGGTTTGTCAGGAAATTTCAACGGACTTGGGTTTCCTGTCAAATTTGTGTAACTCAGTGAAATGCGGGTACAAACTACAGGGAAAAGAGTGTAATAAAAAAAATTAGGGGTAATCGTGTGTATTTTAAGATAAATCTCAGGGATGCTGAGTGTAATTTATCCCAAAAAAAATTAGGTAAAATAATTGTACTTTCCGATAATACACAAAAAAACATTCTAAAAAATTCAAAAGTATTAAGTTTCATAAGAGTCACTAAAGACTCTTTACAACACAAAAAAAAAAAAATGAATACAAAATAAGACGAAGTTACTAAAGTCAATAAATTTTCCTGAATAAATTAATCAGAAAGATGCATAAACCTTTAATGCATCCTGAAATAAGACTAGAAATGGTATAAACCTAATCACATATGACCAAAATTAGTACATCACCATTTGAAACTCGTAGAAAGCTCAACATTACACCATAAGCAGAAGCTCACGCCACAAGTTAAATCTAAGAATTCTTGCCTTTTAAGTGTCTTTACTTCTTAAATTTGTACGTAATGTTAACCTGTATGACGTCACCATTTCCGAAGATCAACCTCCCATTCTCACAACATCACATTCCAACACAATAGTACATTTCAACCTCCCAATTTGAAAACTAAATAAACAAACAAACTCAAGATCAAGCAGGAATATCTTAAAAAAAATCAACAAAAACATAGATTTATGCAATTAGGAATTGTTTATGCAACAAATTAGGAATTTGGAAAGCAAATTAGGTAAGCAATTAGGAAAGCAAATCAATTAGGAGGGAACAAATCTGCAAATGCGTATCTCAAATTCAAAACGCGGATGACTAGTAATAGATTTAAGCCGTTAAATCAAAATCGGCTCTCACAACTCACAAGAGATAATTAACTGCATATGGGGCTTTATCATCTGATAGAAATCATAATCAATCAGAACAATTGAACAAGTGCATGTAATTACGGTAAGTGTAACCCTAAATCTATAACAATCAAAGTATCAAACAACAGAAATCAGCATATCACTAATGAGTATGCCTACCGAAGTCTAATGACGTGAAGTGTATAGTCATTGTCGTCGGCAGAGGGATGTTAGCCGCTGATCGTTGTAGACTCGTTATCGCGGGTCACTCGTCCCGTAACACGCCTCACCATTGCCGTTTTCTGTCAGATCTGGAATAAGAAAGCTGGTTTCTCTCGCATCTCTCGGTTGTCTTGATTCCAGGGAGAGAAAGACAGAGTTTGAGCTAAGGCCAGAGGGAGAAGCCATGGTTGTGTCGTCGTCCAGCCATCTCTCGTTTGTGAGTGGGTGTCTGGGTGAGAGTCTGAGAGAGGAGGGCAGAGAGTGAGGCGATGGAGGTTGGAGAGAGAGTCGGTAGAGAGAGCAGGTGAAGAGAATTTTTTTTTAAGTTTAGGTGGGTACATTAGCCCCCCCCCCCCCCCCGTTACCACGTGGTTCCTCCACTGGTGAGGAGAGGAACTGGATGCAATATTGGAGCATATAAGAAGTATATTGAGAAGCCTATAGAGAAGAATAGCATGAACAACATCCAATAATGCATGTGTACCACTGTAAAGCTAGTCCGTATGATCAGATTACTAATTCTTAGCTCAGTGCAACTTACTTGTTAATCATCATGGCATGCAACTCCGAGTGAAAAGACATTTTCTGACAGTGATATTGTGGCTACTGTCAACAGTTAATGGACTCCTACGTTTAGGCAGAGAAACCAACGTTAAGAGAAATCTTCCACCTATCTTTTGCTTGATATTATTCTACTCAGATTTGGTAATAGATGCTCTCTAGTTGTTAAAGTACCCAACAAGCAGCCACATGGGACTGGATACAGCATTAAGACGGGTTTTAAGGGAACATCTTAAGGTTTAATTCACCTGAAAAAAATGACAAAGGCTCCCAAGGCAGACAACAGTACCAATGTTCCTAGGTATCTTAGCCTGATACATATTTGTAACAGTTTGAGAATGTTCAAAGAGTGGAGAATACTTCACAGGTCACACCATCAATCACTGAAATTCAATTACTACCCATAACCAAATTCAAAAACATTTTTGATCCATTGATTTCCACAATCGTTTTTCTCTGAAAATCCAACAAGTCCACACTACATTTTTCTTCCCTCAACTAAACATCACAATGACTAATTCAAATATGTAAGCGTTCACCTTGCAAGATCATATTTGAGCGCACAGGCACACATTACGCATTAGAACCACTTAGACATTGTTCGATACATTTCTATTTTCTACAAGTCGATAGCTTAATTGCATTTTAGGATTTCCAATTCAAATCTTTGTGTATAGACATGAAGAGATGATTACAATTACCATACGAAATTTTCCACCATTGTTGTGCAGTGGATTGTATTAACAGTTGGATTTAGGTACACAAGAGAATAACTAAATGGGCAGCTTAAATTTGAAAATTTTGAAACCATAACAATGAATTAAGGGTGGAGAGGGGATAGAGACCTAGGGGACTGCAAGAGGGCGAGCTTGAGTGGGCAGGACTGGAGTTTGGCCCAGCAGAGAGTGCAGACGTCAATGCTGAAATTCAGGTCCTCTCTGTAGAAACGCGCGTCTCTGGGCGCATCCTTGTGCATTTGCAGTATCCGCCTGAACGACGCTGCCATCTCCACCTTTACTCTCTCTTCCTCTCTGAGTATGTTTTTTTGCTCGGAAGAGGAGACACAACTACGAAGATGCCCTGTTGGTTTGTAAAACTTCTGATTCTCTCATTTAACTGGGGATTAAATGCACATAATACCCCATACTTTGGGGTCATTTACACGGAACACCCCAGGGTTTGAATGTTGATTCCCATCACCCCAAACTTCCAATTTTGGTGCACATAACACCGTTTTACGATTTTTAATCAATTTTTTGGGATGTATGTTAGAAGCCAAATGGCACGAAGGTAACTTTCTCCATAAATCCAACATGGCAGCTACGTCAATTCCTTCCATAACTTTCCCTCCTACCCTGAGAATCCCACTTTCTTTTCCCTCCAAAACCATATATATATATATATATATATATATATATATATATATATATATACACACACACACACAGACACATACACATATCTTCACAATGCACACTGAATTAGGGTTTATGAAAGTGGGGATCTCTTAAATTGAATTTATTACCCTCAATTGGAGATGAGCTGTAACGACCCGGTCCACGGCCCCACCACAGGGCATTGCCTCCCTCAAAAGGGCTAGCCAAGTAGGTACTTATGAGTTCCTTGGCAAGATCTTATAAGGGTCATCTCATACTACTCCAAATCCGATGTGGGATATTACAATCTCCCCTCCTTATACCTTAGCGTCCTCGCTAAGGCTCAATCACACATAGCCCAGAATCTTCCTCTCTAGCCAATGTGGGATATACCGGGCTCACCCTTCGTTGCCCTAACCATCCTCTTGATGTGGGATATACCCGAGCTTGCCTTCGTTTCCCCAACCATCGGCAACCCGACTGGATAACCCAGCCCGAGTTTTCAAGAGTCGGCTCTGATACCATATGTAACGACCCGGTCCACGGCCCCACCACAGGGCATTGCCTCCCTCAAAAGGGCTAGCCAAGTAGGTACTTATGAGTTCCTTGGCAAGATCTTATAAGGGTCATCTCATACTACTCCACATCCGATGTGGGATATTACATGAGCTCGAGGAGTAATTCACACAACAATCAATATGCTATTAGATGCCACTGTGGAGTGTCTCGGGTCATGCATTCTTGGACATTGGACAATCCTGGAAGAAGATTTGCTGGTTGTGGAAATTATAAGGTAAGTAATTCATGTGGCCATTTTGAGTGGGTTGATCCTGAGGTTTGTGATCGCAGCAAAGTATTTGGCAGGATGATCTTGAAAAAAAAATTAAAGAATTGCGTGAAAGGAATGAAGAAGAGGAGAAGCAAATTGGGTTGCTAATGAAGGTTAGTGAAGAAGGGGAAAAAAAAGGTTCACAGTGTGATGAAGATGAATGAATTTCTGATTGAGAAGAATGAAGAGCTTAGGAAAAAAATTCAGATGTTGAAGGCCAAGAAAGAAGCTACTGAAGGGCAACTGAAAACCAAGGGCAAACAACTCTTAGTTTGTTGGCTATCAATTCTATGTTCACTTTAGCCATATGGTTAGTATCACTGAATTCCACACCGAATTCCTAGGACAATGAAAGATTGTTCTTAAACCAAGTTTAGAAAATGACTTGGAACCTTATTTATTTTGTTTTCAATATGTGTATTTGGTTCTATGTATGAGCAATGTAGTGCTCTGCTTTTGTTTCAGATTTGTGCACTGAGTTTTAGGTCATATGTATATTTAACTGTGATTTTTGATAATGGCAAATTTTGCTCTTCCATTGTTGCTCAATTGATCTACAAATAAATAACTTTGCATTATGCCATTAAAACAACAAAACAAGTTGAACTTTGCATTATGCCACTAGTTTTAACAGCAGCAAAACAACAGGGCTATGGATTATGCCATTGAAACAACAAAAGAAAATGCAATTGAATTACATTATGCCATCAACTGTGAAAAACAAGTTGAATTCCATCAAAATAAGTTGAACTGCATTATGCTGTTTTGCTGCCACTGCATTATGGCATCAAAACAACAGAACAACAGATCACAATCCCACCAAAGCAACAGTGGCAGCAAGAAAAGTGCCAGAAAAGAGCCATACTAATGAACTCCATCAAAACAAGTCAACCACTCCATCAAAACAGGCAAACTACAAGTGTGCATTAAATACTTCTTCATATATCAATAAACTTCATTAGGTTTACACTGTCAACAACAAGAGCCCTAATTGATGCTTTACAAAAGGACTTCACAATAGTTAGGCCATATACAAAAGGACTCCACAATAGTTAGGCCTCCATAATTCTAGTTCAGCCATGTACAAAAGGACTCCACAATTCTAGTTTTTTCTAGACACTTGATCCTTCTTAAGCTTCTGAGCCATTTAGAGAGATGATAGGGAAGCTGAAGACTTTCCTTTCCAACTAACATTTGTTCCTTAAACAATCACTCCTCCTACTCTTGCTACTTGGGGATCAACATGTGGTTTTCTTAGATGCACAACACTATTGAGAAAGTATGTATTCATGCTTGATGAATCACTAACCTAGTTTATGAAGACAAGAATTACAATAAGTCTGATACAATAATGCAATAAATAAGACTATTACAATAAGCATTAAAAGCAATATTTTTTACAATTACTTTGTCATTTGCACAAATAAATCTAGGTGTTGGAATCATTATTGGAGCTGCACTCTCTTGAGTTGACATGTGTGGTTATGAACTCTCTGGAGCTAGAACTGTTGTTGGAGCTGCACTACGTTGACTCATTTCCACCTGGTGAGACATGTTCCTGCTACTAACTTCAGTAGCCACCTTGAAAGTCCTCTTAAGTTGCCAAGCAATTGTTTAAGTTACTATTCACTCATAAAATTGAGTGAGTAGCCATCAAGCAAAGTTGCTTACTGGAAGTTTAGGCTTCCTTTGAGGTTGCACAGGAGGCATGGGAGGAATAACTAATGGTGTCCTTGTTTGTGTTGCTTGTGTCTGATAATTACTCTTCACAGTAGTTTGCTGACAATAATAAATGAACATAAGGAATGGGTTTCAATAAAAAAAAATACATTGTAAATTAGTAAGCATAATTCAACTTACATTTAGCATTGCACCTCTATTGTTTCCCTTTGTTGCACCCATGTTATTTCCCCTTGTAGCACCCATGTTATTTCCCCTTGTACCACCCATGTTCTTTCTTCTTGCAGCACCCCTGTTGTTGCCCCTCGTAGCACCCTTGTCACTTCCCCTTACTACACCCCCTATTGTAGTTTCACTAACCCCACCACTATCACCACCATTAACCCCACCACTATCACTAGCACCACCTCCAACACCACCACCAGCCCCACCACTGTCACCACCAGCCCCAACATTGACACCACCATCAAATGCACCTCCAGCCCTAACACTGACACCATCATCAACTGCTCCTTCAAAGCCTTTGTATGTTCTTTTGTTATGACCTGATTTATGGCATTTGGTGCATCTAATGCCTGTTAGGCCTCTTCTCAACCTATTCTCAATAGCTATGGGAGGTGCATTTTTATCTGGTTTCCTCACTCTAGACTTCTTAGGTCTGCCAAGCTGTGGATGAGGAATTGGAGGTAAGATGGGTGTCTTACCTGTCTTAGGCCACATGTCAGAGCCATTCATGGGGTAGATCATGGCTCATATCCCCTCATAAATGTCTCTTTCTTATAACAGTCAGCCACAAACAGATCTGGGTCCAATCCTCTTTAGTACATTGCAGTAATTGCATGTTTACAGGGAATACCAGTCAAATCCCATTTCCTACATTTACAACTATGTGTTTCCAAAATTGACCACCATAATTCATGGCAACTTTATAGGTTCCCTTCCCATACGATGTTTCATTTCCTTGGGCAGCTTCTATCTTGATCTTCTCTATCATAGCTTCAATCCTAGGGCAGAATGGTCTTTGGTGCAAGATTTTCCTCATTTTCTCCCTTTTCTTAGTAAGTCTGTTCATTAGATAATTTCTTATCACCTCAAGACATGTAATGATTGGTTTGTCTCTTGCCCCTATAATTCTCCCATTAAAGCTCTCACATGGATTATTAGACAGAATGTCACACTTGGGATAAGTTCTAAAGTGTAACCTAGACCAGTGACAAGCAGCCTTGTCTGACAACCACTCAAATGCTTTCTCAGAGGTCTCTCGCATCTTAGTCATACACATATCAAACTGTTCTGGATAAGTAGTTTTTGTTGCATCCCAAAAAAGATCATTGAATGTCAAACCTCTAAACCCTGCAGTCTTGTAATTATCAAACATGTGCTTTGCACAATTCTTCTGCTCTGCATTTGGCACAACCCTTTAAAGTGCATTAAGTAAACCATTTTGTTTACCTGACAAAAATGTCCACCCACTGTCATTAATTCTCAAGTCCTCAACTAAAGGCTCTAGAAACCAAGTCCATATAATGGTAGATTCTACTTCCACCAGTGCATATGCTACCAGAAACATCCCATTATTTATATCCACTCCAACAGCTGTAAGTATCTGTCCCTCACAAACTCCCTTAAGGAAACACCTATCTAAGCCAATCACAGGTCTACACTGCTTTAAAACCCCCTTCTTAAGTCCCCCAAGGCAAATGTAGATCCTCTCAAACACAGGTTGATCCCCACTGTTATCAACTTGTATCTCAACAGTGGTATCAGCTATGAAGCACGGGTACGGGTGCGGGTGCGGATACGACACGGGTGCGGATACGCGGATACGGCATTTTTGAAAATTTTAGGATACGGGTGCGGCGGGGATACGGCAAATATTATATATATATTTATATATATAATATATGATATATAAATATTTTTACTATGTACAACTAGCATTTAAATTCTAAATCAAATACAATACCATTCAACAGTAGTTCAATACCATCAAAATCAAATACATAATAACCACCACCAAATACATCATATTCATAACAAAAGTAGCAACATAGCATCAAAGTTCAAACTATCAAACAAACAAAGTACTCCATCAAGTATCTAAGGGTTCCATGAACACAACATTTTCATCTTCGTCTATCTCTCCATCACCATCATCCGTAAAAAGTATGGCCTCCAACTCCGGCTCATCAAGTGAAAGCTCCGCAACCGCAAGTACACCAACATCATCCACAGTACCAAATTGATCTCCTCCAACGTCCCACATTTTTGTAGCTCCTTGTGCATATTGTGGAGATCTTTTTGAGAGAAGACGGAGATTGCTATGAATGAAAACCAAGTCCTCCGCACGTTGTGGTGTCAACTTGTTCCTTCTCAACGAATGCACCAAGGAGTAAGTACTCCAATTCCTCTCAACACAAGACGACGAAGCGGGTTGTTGAAGTAGTTTCAAAGCTAGAGTTTGGAGCATAGGTGCATGGGGACCGTGGCACGACCACCAATTATGAGGACTCATAATAGCCCGGTCATTGATGGAATCGATATCACTGAAGTGTTCGCTTTTAGAAGAAAATTGAGCAAACTCAGTATTGACCTTTGAACGATCCGTCAGATTTGGAAAATACCTCCTCACGCATTTTTGCCTTTCAATATAAATCTCGGCATCCTTGTGAGGAGGAACACGAGTGGGATCCTCACTAAGCCATTCATCACTATAGTACCTTCATAAACACGTTAAACAAATAAATTAAAAAAAAATTCAGATTCACGCTTTACTACTAAAAAATTCAGATTTAAACTTTGCTTATAATAGCGTGAAAATTACCTCGGATTCAAAGAATGTGCCATACAATGAAGTGGCGTGTTGTTCTTGTTCCAACGATTGACAAGAATGGTATGAACCACGTCATAGAAGGTAGAACACTCATCCTTCCTCTTCCCTTCCTCTCTATATATTGCACATTTCACCTTCTCAATCATAGTATCCCACAAATCATAAACCAAGTGAAGACAAGGCGTATCCGTATCACATTGTCGAAGCATGTCATAGATAGAGAAGGGAAGCTTATGACTTTCCTTATCCAACTAACACCTCATCCTTAAACATATCACTCACTAATCTTGCCTTGGGGATCAGCATGGTTTTCTTAGATGCACAACACTATTGAGAAAGTATGTATTCATGCTTGATGAATCACTAACCTAGTTTATGAAGACAAGAATTACAATAAGTCTGATACAATTGCAATAAATAAGACTATTACAATAAGCATTAAAAGCAATATTTTTTACAATTACTTTGTCATTTGCACAAATAAATCTAGGTGTTGGAATCATTATTGGAGCTGCACTCTCTTGAGTTGACATGTGTGGTTATGAACTCTCTTGAGCTAGAAATGTTGTTGGAGCTGCACTACGTTGACTCATTTCCACCTGGTGAGACATGTTCCTGCTACTAACTTCAGTAGCCACCTTGAAAGTCCTCTTAAGTTGCCAAGCAATTGTTTAAGTTACTATTCACTCATAAAATTGAGTGAGTAGCCATCAAGCAAAGTTGCTTACTGGAAGTTTAGGCTTCCTTTGAGGTTGCACAGGAGGCATGGGAGGAATAACTAATGGTGTCCTTGTTTGTGTTGCTTGTGTCTGATAATTACTCCTCACAGTAGTTTGCTGACAATAATAAATGAACATAAGGAATGGGTTTCAATAAAAAAAAAATACATTGTAAATTAGTAAGCATAATTCAACTTACATTTGGCATTGCACCTCTATTGTTTCCCTTTGTTGCACCCATGTTATTTCCCCTTGTAGCACCCATGTTATTTCCCCTTGTACCACCCATGTTCTTTCCTCTTGCAGCACCCCTGTTGTTGCCCCTCGTAGCACCCATGTCACTTCCCCTTACTACACCCCTATTGTAGTTTCACTAACCCCACCACTATCACCACCATTAACCCCACCACTATCACTATCACCACCTCCAACACCACCACCAGCCCCACCACTGTCACCACCAGCCCCAACATTGACACCACCATCAAATACACCACCAGCCCTAACACTGACACCATCATCAACTGCTCCTTCAAAGCCTTTGTATGTTCTTTTGTTATGACCTGATTTATGGCATTTGGTGCATCTAATGCCTGTTAGGCCTCTTCTCAACCTATTCTCAATAGCTATGGGAGGTGCATTTTCATCTGGTTTCCTCACTCTAGACTTCTTAGGTCTACCAAGCTGTGGATGAGGAATTGGAGGTAAGATGGGTGTCTTACCTGTCTTAGGCCACATGTCAGAGCCATTCATGGGGTAGATCATGGCTCATATCCCCTCATAAATGTCTCTTTCTTATAACAGTCAGCCACAAACAGATCTGGGTCCAATCCTCTTTAGTACATTGCAGTAATTGCATGTTTACAGGGAATACCAATCAAATCCCATTTCCTACATTTACAGCTATGTGTTTCCAAGTCTACTTCGAATTGACCACCATAATTCATGGCAACTTTATAGGTTCCCTTCCCATACCATGTTTCATTTCCTTGGGCAGCTTCTATCTTGATCTTCTCTACCATAGCTTCAATCCTAGGGCAGAATGGTCTTTGGTGCAAGATTTTCCTCATTTTCTCCCTTTTCTTAGTAAGTCTGTTCATTAGATAATTTCTTATCACCTCAAGACATGTAATGATTGGTTTGTCTCTTGCCCCTATAATTCTCCCATTAAAGCTCTCACATGGATTATTAGACAGAATGTCACACTTGGGATAAGTTCTAAAGTGTAACCTAGACCAGTGACAAGCAGCCTTGTCTGACAACCACTCAAATGCTTTCTCAGAGGTCTCTCGCATCTTAGTCATACACATATCAAACTGTTCTGGATAAGTAGTTTTTGTTGCATCCCAAAAAAGATCATTGAATGTCAAACCTCTAAACCCTGCAGTCTTGTAATTATCAAACATGTGCTTTGCACAATTCTTCTGCTCTGCATTTGGCACAACCCTTTAAAGTGCATTAAGTAAACCCTTTTGTTTACCTGACAAAAATGTCCACCCACTGTCATTAATTCTCAAGTCCTCAACTAAAGGCTCTAGAAACCAAGTCCATATAATGGTAGATTCTACTTCCACCAGTGCATATGCTACCAGAAACATCCCATTATTTATATCCACTCCAACAGCTGTAAGTATCTGTCCCTCACAAACTCCCTTAAGGAAACACCTATCTAAGCCAATCACAGGTCTACACTGCTTTAAAACCCCCTTCTTAAGTCCCCCAAGGCAAATGTAGATCCTCTCAAACACAGGTTGATCCCCACTATTATCAACTTGTATCTCAACAGTGGTATCAGGATTTGATCTTTTCAATTCCTCAGCATAGTCCCACAACTGAGACAACTATTCTTTATAATCCCCATAGATTAAAGACAGAGCCCTATTTCTAGTCCTATATGCCTGCCACTTAGAAACCTCTACCATAAAGTCCTGCTCCACTGTGGATTTAAAAGCTTGCACTGGCCATGTTGGGTTACGCCTCCAAATATTCTTGTACTGGTTGCCCAAAAAAATAGAGGATGCATGCTTCACATTATGACTTCTTGGGCATGTATGAATTGGATTCAACCTCTTAATCTGAAAATTACTCTCACCATGCTTAAGGGATGCATATACTTCCTATGTACAACCCCCAGTATCTTTTGCCTTCTCTGGTTGACAAACTGCTAAAACCCTTCTTGCCTCAGATTTCTTGAACTTAATATGTTGTATACCATGCTTGATTGCATGTACCTTAATGGCCTTTTTGAATTGATTAACATCCCTAAAAACCATACCAACCTCAAACTTGATATCCTCAATTGTATCATTATCTCTGAAATTCAAACAACTTCTTTCAACGTAGGGGAACTCAGGCTTTCTGGGTTTCCTAGTTTCCCTCTCATCATCTGACTCTTCACAACTTCTCATGTCATCATTGTCACACAAATCATCCTCACTCTCACCACCTTGCTGCTCTGTTATGACAGTAGGCTCTGTGGCAGATGGCTCTGCATCAGCAGCAGCAGCCTCTGTGGCAGGTTTCTCTGCAACAGCAGAGTCTGTGGCAGTAGGGTCTATAACAACAGCAACAGAGGCAAGTGCCTCTGTGGCATCATCCTCAAACTCTTCATCCATCTGATACTCACTATCACAAAAAGAGCCCTCACTTTCTTTATCTCCAAGATTTACCACACCAGACTCATTCAAACTTTCCATATTCATTGCTCATAGGTCTATATTGTTTTCATCTTCTTTATTATGTTCATTTTCATCACCATTCAAGTCATCCATGTCAAACAAGTCTGCATGTGTTTGGTTAACAACGTCTGGCTGAGTTTGCTCAACATTAGGTTCACTACTAATGGCAGGGCACAAAGCCCTCCAGGTTTATCAGAAAAAACTCAGCAACTCTATTAGGACCCATTAGCCAACATACAGTCATTACATTCATGTCACTTCCTACATGCACTAACCAATCATCCAAAGTGTAGCCAGGGGCTATGTAAAGGAAAACAGTAGACTCCTCTGGATACCCTAATTTTGCTTTTATCTTACTCAATAACAACATCCCTACCCTGTCCTCATTAGTTTTGTCAAAATAACTGACTTTTCCCCTAACATAAGCCTTACAGCCAACATTACGTAATTGCCCTCCATGTGTCCTTTGGATCTACAAAATAAATAATTAAAACATGCTTAGACTATGGGATACTACAGAACCCTAATTTTGGCCCCAAAACTAATCAAAGCCCAAAGAACAGAGATTTGGTCAATGTTATTATATAGAATTGAGACATGCATGCCAATAATATATTACGAACGTTCAAGCTTAATACATTACTGTATAGCATGCATGAAAAAAAATCCCAAAGAACAGAGATTTGGTCAATGTTATTATACAGAATTGAGACATGCATGCCAATAATATATTACGAACGTTCAAGCTTAATACATTACTGTATAGCATGCATGAAAACAAACTGAGTATAGAATAAACCCTAAACCAAACACCAAAACCCATTATCAAACCCTATAGATAGATCGCAATAAACCCTAAAACACAAATACATAGCCAAAATAACCCTAGAATCAGCATTATGCCCAAAATTTCAACATAATAACCAAAAATAACCTTAGTGTAAACTACTGCAGGTTTGGACGAAGTACTTACCGTATTCTGGTGTGTAGCAGTCTTCGCAGAACGCGTCATCCCTCATCTCAAAGCTTTCTCTCATTTCTCTTCCACTGATCTTGGATCAGTCTCCACTCCACGAATGAGGGTGATGAATGTTGTGACTGTTTGATTCTTGAGAGAGATAGAGATGGGGGGGGGGGGGGTAAAACTCCAACGTTCGGGTGATGTAGCTGCCAACAAGGACATTTTAGTGAAGTGCCCATTTTGACCTTGAAATTATAACAGCCGTCCTCAGATTTTGAATTTCAACCGTCAAATGGTGCTATCTGCACCAAAATTGGAAGTTTGGAGGTTACGTGTAAATGACCCAAATTATGGGGTTTTATGTGCATTTAATCCTTTAACTGGAGTTCAACTAAAATATTGATCGCTTTTATTTACAAGAATTTCAAGGAAGGACATTTCTCTTATAATAATAATAATAATAATAATCAGTTTTATTTAGAAGAATTTCAACGAACAATATTTTTGCACTGATACGGCTGACTAGTTTTTTTTTCACAAAACTTCTCTCGTATCTTGATAGTGTGAGAGACATGTATTGTCATTATATATGACCCCCGTTATATGGCTAATCGCTTGTATCTCCACAAGGGCGCTCCTATGTGTCACAGGCTGCCCCTTGCACCCGCCTAGCACAGCGCCCCCGCGCCCATCCAGCTCAGCGCCCCTGCGCCCTTCCAACATGCGCCCATGCGCCCTCACAAGTTCTTTAAGTCTCGCGCCCATGCGCCCGTCAAGCACAGCGCCCGCGCGCCCAATTGCAGTGCCCGTGCATGCCAAAAGCCAACCGTGAAGATCTAAAGATCCAGGCGTGCGTTTTTGCTCAATTTTGGTGGAGACCACCCTTGTATATATTTAAGTTTCCTTGTAAAATTTCAAGTCATTTCAAGTTGTATTTCTCTAAAAAGGGGCACTATGACTCCTCGCACATAGTTATGTTTACTACTGTCACTTTGGTTTTTCCTCCTAATGGTACTATATGGGAGTCATGCACAACCATACTCGAGAGTCCCTTGCTATGTTTTAGCTTGCCTGTCTTAGCTAGATTGCACACTGTGGATGCAAACAAAGCCTTCTGTAAGTTGTAATGATGTTGTTGAAGTAATGAGAATGTTTGAGACCGTTTTGCCCTCGTGTTGAAATCTACTTCTTTGTGCACTGTTTTATGCAATGTTGATGCACTGCTTGCTGTAGATTGTTGGGATTTGTTGGCGGACTCTTCTTGCAAGCGGCAAGTCGAGTGCCACACACGGTTTCCTTTGTGCCATCAAGGGCCACCGTGTGTCAGGTGGTATCAGAGCTACGGTTGCCCAAGGGACCGTGGCTTCATCTAAGAAAATATTGTGGGATAGTTTGTTGAGAAAAACTATGGCCAACACGAAAGAGAGAATCGATGCTTTGGAAGCACAGATACGGGACATGATCAAGAACGACCCGGATGCTCCAGGCATCCTGAAACAATTCTCCCTTCGCCTTGACGCATTGGAAGTGAATCTTGAAGCCACTGATAATGCCCGATATGCTGAGAACATGGAGTGGGAGGGCAGGTTTCAGGAGCTTCAGGATCGAGTGGAACACCATGCACGACATGTTGAAGGTATAGACTGGGAGTCTAAATTTCAAGAGCTCCAGGATTGAGTGGCGCTTCTTAGTCGCGCAGTGGTTAACACACCCACAGGGGGTGCGGAGCACGCATCGAGGCCCCGAGTGCCAGAGCCCAAGAGTTACGGGGGAGCTCGTGACGCCAAGGAAGTAGAAAACATCATTTTCGATATAGAACAATACTTTTGAGCCATCAGAGTAGACTCGGAAGCGACGGAGGTGTCGATGGCTACCATGTACTTGGTTGGAGATGCCAAGTTATGGTGGCGGAAGAAGTACGCAGAGATCGAAGATGGGTCTTGCGTCATAAACACATGGGATATACTCAAACGAGAGATAAAGAGCCAGTTTTTTCCAGAGAACACGGCATTCAATATGAGGAAAGCATTGTTGGAATGCAAGCACATCGGTTCGGTCCGGGAGTATTGCCAGGCATTTTCTGCCTTGATGTTGGACATCAGCGACATGTCCGCAGTCGACAGACTCTTCTTCTTCTTCATGGAAGGGTTAAAACCATGGGCTCGCACCGAGCTTAATAGACGTCGGGTGAACAACCTTAACGAAGCCATCATCAATGCTGAGAGCCTTTCAGATTACAACTCCGAGCCACAGAGATCCCCTAAGAGAGGAAATCCAAGAAGAAGTATTGGTGGCAAGAAGCCAGGGGGTTAAGCACCAAACCAAAGTTGGGGCAGTAAAAGCAGTTGGGCGTTAAACTCTTCTACCCAACAGAAGAGTGGAGTTGGGTTCAAAGCCAAGACTGATGCTAGCACCAGCGAAAAAGTGAAGAAACCTCCTTTCAGGGGTTGCTTCTTGTGCCAAGGACCGCACGTGATCGCTAACTGTCTGCAACGACAGATGATGAATGCCTTCTTTGACAACATTGGGCAGGTGCAACGTGGGACACAATCTGGCTCTCAATCAAGGCATCCACCAACAGAGGAGCAAACAGACGTACAAGATTATGAAGAGGAAGATGTCGTCGGGGCCTTTCCTCAGTGGTGTAATGCTGTGACAACGCAGGTTGGGAACCCTGAAGAGAGCTTGACTGAGGAAAAGCCTAAAGACATGCCGCCAAAGAAAAAGAGCGATGTACCAGGGAAAGGCTTGATGTATGTGGACATCAAGGTTAACGGGAAGGCCATCAGGGCCATGGTGGACACAGGAGCTACCCATAATTACATTTCTAGCACCGAAGTGGAAAGATTGGGTCTAACTCTAGAAAAAGGGTGCGGACGGGTGAAGGTTATCAACTCTGCCGCACAGCCAGTAGTGGGGATAGCGAGATCTATTTTGATCAAGATTGGCCCATACGAAGGAAGGACCAACTTTTCAGTAGTCATCATGGATGACTTTAAACTGATCCTTGGGTTGGAGTTTCTGCGTGACACGAAGACCACAGTTATGCCATGCACCAACTCGCTGTCCATGCTTGGGAATAAACCGTGTCATCCCGACTATATCTCGTAGGGCGGGAGATCTCGGCCCTCCAGTTGAAAAAGGGATTAAAACGGGACGAAACAACCTACCTTGCCATGCTACGGTGGGACGAAATTGAAGAAGTATCGGGACCATTACCCAAAGAAGTTAAAGTGATATTAAATGACTTTGAGGATGTGATGCATGATGAATTGCCGAAGAAATTGCCACCTAGAAGGGCAATTGACCATGAGATAGAGCTCGTGCCAGGCACGAAGCCACCTGCCTGAGCTCCGTATCGGATGTCACAACCGGAACTTGCTGAACTCAGAAAACAATTGACGGAGTTGCTAGACGCGGGTTTGATCACTCCAGCGAAGTCGCCTTACGGTGCACCAGTCCTCTTCCAGAAGAAACAAGATGGTTCCTTGCGGATGTGTGTGGACTACAGGGCGCTAAACAAGGTGACTATTCGGAACAAGTATCCTATTCCTTTAGTCGCCGACTGTTTTGATCAGCTTAGTAGGGCAAGAGTGTTTACCAAGTTGGACTTGAAGTCTAGGTATTGGCAGGTCCAAATTGCCGAAGGTGACGAGGCGAAGACAACTTGTGTCACCAGATACGGTGCGTATGAGTTCCTGGTCATGCCGTTCGGCTTGACCAACACCCCGGCCACATTTTGCACCTTGATGAATCAGGTTTTGCGGGACTACATTGACGATTTTGTAGTGGTGTATCTCGATGATATTGTGATTTGCAGTTCCAGCTTGGACGAGCATCTGAAGCACTTGAGGAAGGTGCTTGCCCGACTGAGGGAGCACGAGCTATACGTGAAGCTGTCGAAATGCACTTTTGCCCAGACCAAGATTAAATTCTTGGGCCATGTGATAGAACAGGGTCAGATAAGGATGGACTCAGCTAAAGTTCAAGTGATACAGGAATGGCAGCCGCCAACTAATGTTTCAGAACTGAGATCTTTCCTTGGATTGACCAACTATTATAGGAAGTTTGTCCGAGATTATTCGAGAATGGCCCATCCCCTAACCAAACTTTTGAAGAAGAGCAATGTTTGGGAATGGTCCAAGGAGTGTCAATCGGCCTTCTCGGCTATGAAGCAGGCTATGTCTAAAGATTCGGTACTTGTTCTGCCTGATGTGTCGAAGTCCTTTGAAGTTCATACAGATGCTTCTGACTTTGCACTGGGAGGGGTTCTAATGCGAGAATGCCACCCGGTGGCATATGAGAGTAGGAAGCTCAACGAAGCAGAACGTCGCTACACCACTCATGAGAAAGAGTTGCTCACGGTAGTACATTGTCTCAGAATTTGGAGGCACTATCTGCTTGGTTCTAGCTTCATAGTGCAGACAGACAACACTGCAGTGAGCCACTTCTTGAGTCAATCTAAGCTCACCTCGAAACAGGCCAGGTGGCAGGAACTTTTGGCAGAATTCAACTTCATGCTCGAGTACAGGGCAGGCTCAACCAACAGCGTAGCAGACGCCCTCAGCAGGAGAGCCGAACTAGATCAGGTAGCATTCATGGCCATGAATGCTATTGTTAGAGCAGACAGCCGAGTTGCCATCAACATTGGAAAGAAGATCAAGAAGGCCCTTACCAGGGATCCGGTTGCCCAACAACTGTTGAAACTGATCGAGAGCGGTAAAACTCGACAGTTTTGGCAAGAAGATGGTTTGCTGATGACCAAAGGAAGACGGGTATACGTTCCCCGAGTCGATGATCTGAGACGAACATTGATTCGAGAATGTCATGACACCCTTTGGGCAGGCCATGCCGGAGAAGAAAGAACATTAGCTCTCTTTCAACAAGGTTACTACTGGCCCCAAATGGGGGGTGAAGTGCAAGAGTATGTGAAGACATACCTTACTTGTCAGCAGGACAAGGTGGAGCGTAAGAAGAAAGCAGGGTTACTACAACCGTTGCCGGTCCCCAAGAGACCGTGGGAGAGTGTGTCATTGGATTTCATCATTGGTCTGCCAAAGGTTGAAGACTTAGGCACAATTCTTGTTGTCGTTGATCGGTTTAGCAAGTATGCGAGCTTTATCGCAACACCCAAGTATTGCTCAGCCGAAGACAGCGTAACTTTTCTTTAAGTATGTGGTGAAGTATTGGGGCATGCCTAAAGACATTGTCAGCGATCGGGACTCCTGCTTCACTGGAAACTTTTGGACTGAACTCTTTAAGTTATTCAAATCCCAACTTTTGATGAGTTCAAGTTATCATCCAGAATCAGACGGTCAGACGGAGCGGTTCAATTCCATGTTAGAAGAGTACCTCCGCCATTTTGTCAGTGCAACACAAAAAAATTGGGTCAAGCTACTGGATGTTGCCCAGCTGTGTTTCAACTCACGCAAAAGCTCTTCAACAGGGAATAGTGCTTTGAGATTGTAAATGGACAACAACCGTTACTACCCCACACGGTAAACGTCCCCAATGCCGGAAAATCCCCAAGGGCCATAAGCTTCAGCGAAGAATGGAGGCAGAATATAGATCTAGCTCATTCCTACCTTGAGAAAGCAGCCAGAAGAATGAAGAAACACGCTGACAAGAACATGAGATCTCAAGAGTTTAACGTGGGCGACAAAGTTATGGTTAAGCTACTGCCACAAGATCGCAAATTTCTAAGGGGAAGAGACTCTCGTCTTTTGCAGAAATATGAGGGACCCCTGACTATAGTGAAGAAGATAGGCAAGAGGGCTTACAAAGTTGATCCGCCTCATTGGTGGAGCTGCCAGCTCCATCCTGTCTTTCACGTCAGCATGTTGAAGCCATTCTATGAAGACACAGCCGACCCCTCAGGGGCCAAATCAAGAGACAAGGACTCAAACCCAAAGCGGCAGGAAAGCGAGTTGCCGAAGCTATTTTGAATGATAGAGTGATTACAGCTTCCCGCAAGCGCCATCAGGAGTACCTAGTCAAGTGGCAGGGACATATGGATGAAGAAAATACTTGGGAACGAGTAGCAGACTTATCAGCCTACGCCGACAAGATTGAAGCCTACCACATGCAGAAGTTGACGAGGGCGTCAACAGCTCTAGTGGGGGAGAATGTCACGGGCTACCCCTTGCACCCGCCTAGCACAGCGCCCCCGCGCCCATCCAGCTCAGCGCCCCACGCCCTTCCAACATGCGCCCATGCGCCCTCACAAGTTCTTCAAGTCTCGCGCCCATGCGCCCGTCAAGAACAGCGCCCGCGCGCCCAATTGCAGTGCCCGCGCAAGCCAAAAGCCAACCATGAAGATCTGAAGATCCAGGCGTGCATTTTTGCTCAATTTTGGTGGAGACCACCCTTGTATATATTTAAGTTTCCCTGTAAAATTTCAAGTTATATTTCTCTAAAAATGGGCACTATGACTCCTCGCACATAGTTACGTCTACTACTGTCACTTTGGTTTTTCCTCCTAATGGTACTATATGGGAGTCATGCACACCCATACCCGAGAGTCCCTTGCTTTGTTTTAGCTTGCATGTCTTAGCTAGATCGCACACTGTGGATGCAAACAAATTCTTCTGTAAGTTGTAATGATGTTGTTGAAGTAATGAGAATGTTTGAGACCGTTTTGCCCTCGTGTTGAAATCTACTTCTTTGTGCACTGTTTTATGCAATGTTGATGCACTGCTTGCTGTAGATTGTTGGGAATTGTTAGCGGACTCTTCTTGCAAGCGGCAAGTCGAGTGCCACACACGGTTTCCTTTGTGCCATCAAGGGCCACCGTGTGTCACTATATAACGAGTCCATGGCAAGTGGGTAGAAGTAATGTTGATAGTCATTCTGATTTTCAACTAAAACCCTGAACGATCGAGCATTCATTCTTGTAGCGGATTTGACAGATTAGAAGAAAAATAAGCAATTACAGAGTACTAAATTTAACTCGAATGCCTACCTGCAATTATCACATAACTTGGAGTTAGTAAATTGTCATTTGTTTACAGAAGTTCCAAGAGATCGGATAATCATTTTTTCGATGACAATTAATCGGGAAAATGAAAGTCTCTAACCAAGTGAGTTTTAACTCATATGTTAATCGACTAGCACTTGTATATAGCAGACATCTCACTTGGTAAGAAAATTTACGTTTACAAATAATTGTCCTCTCGAAAACAGACATTATTTGCAAATGTTTACAGACTCTAATCTCAATACTACAAAGAAAAGAGGTTATGACGCCTAATCGGATACTACTGAGCAAAGATATAGCACCAAGGATCTTGTTCAGTATTTACAACTAGAGATTCATCGTCAGTACTTTTTGTAATGCATGAAAATTTCAAGAGGCACAATCTGACTGAATTTAACCTTTGGATGCCTTTGAGCGAGACCGCTGGCTCTCTAGCCTTGCCTCGAGTAGCTTTGCCTTCAAAGTATTCTCTTTTACACCCGGAGGCCATTTTGAAGAAGATTCAGATACTTCAGGATCTGGAGCTGTGAATCTTGAAATCCACTGCCGCACTGTACCAGCATTGCCTGTGGATGCTGATGGATTTAAAGAATCCTCCACACACTTGTTCTCGCGATACGAGTCCATTTCAGGAGCACCCACTTGTCTGTTTTCTCTTCCCTCTGAACCTCCTGCTGTAACCTCACTTTTTTCCAACTTCTGGGAATTGTCCACCTCATCTACTCCCACTTTACCAGAACTATGTTCTTCAAATTGCATCTGGGAACTAGACTGATCACGGGCCTTGATAACCTCTGCTGATGGAGTCTTTTTCTCCATAAGATTCGATTTGATTTCACCTCCCAGATGACTTAATGAAGCCTTTTCGCAATGATGTCCAGAACGGCTATCCGTTTGCTTTCCACTCGGAACTCTATATAAATCAAAACAATGTGAACCATTATGACTAGAATTTTCTTCATAATTCCCATCACGAGGAGCACTTGCAGCCTCAGTTAAGTGAAAAGACTCTAAAGAATGCCTATGCTTGCTACTTCCCTTTTGCTTTTTTGACAATAAGCCGCCATTATTCCCAATACCATCAGATTGTTTGGCATGAAGAAATCTTTGTATTTCAGAGCTCAATTTATCTACAGCGGAGTTCTTTTCTGCAAGATCGCCTCTACCTTCCGCCAGCGTCATCTGCAACCGCTCATCTAGCCATGCTTCAGATATATGGAGAATCAACCGATCCGAGTGCTTATTTACAACCAAATCCTTCTCAGGCTTGTGTTTTATCAACCGCAACTCCTGCTCGTAATCTCTTATTCCCTTGGCAAGCTCATCACAGAAGTTCTCTAACAGAATCCGTGCCTTCCTCTCTCCTTTGAGTTCTTTCAGAGCATTAGAGAAGGAAGATCTCGCTTCTGAAAGTTCGCAACCTAGCTTACGGTGAATGTTTTCTGAATGTTTCCTTAGCTTTCTCTCATCTTCTAGCTCATATGTCACAGCTTTTATTCGGTCTTGCTCCCTCTTTTTCCTAAAAACTTCATCCCCCTTTATTTGCTTCATCAAGTCATCCATTTCTACCCGATTCCTTTTCTTCTCTTGCAGTAATTCTTTCAGTCTTGCTTGGGAATGATTCAGATCCCTTTTCAGTGATTTCACGTATAGTATATTCGATGCATGTTGTTTTTCAAGGCTCCAAATCCGATCGAGTACTTTGAGTAGTTCTGTAGATGTCTTGAGGCTGTAACTTGCCTTTTGATTCATATGCTCGAAGTCCAGAGAAGTGGTAGGGGTGACAGCAGGAATATAAGGTGCGTCCTGTGAGAAGCAAAGAAGAAATCTCAAACAGATTAAGAGATGTTAACTGATGGAATTACTCAGGGAAGCATTATACGATAAATCGGCAGAGGACAAACTAATCAATCATAAAATTATGCAGAAGATTGAGCAGTAGAACCGCAATAAGGGGAATTTCTGCTTGCGCACACGACAAGATGATTATGTGCACTCTAAGCTTGTCCAATTTGAAGACAAATACATAAGGCCAGAATTGCTCCTCCCTTGGACAGAGGGTGCTGGGGGTAAGAGGGCAGACACGGTATGGCATAAACTTAGGCAGAATTTATAGGGGCTGCCTCAGATTGAGAAGCGAGAACAAACAATCTTATGGTGATCATCAAATGATGGACGAAGGGACACTTGCTTTTCATCACATGGGAAATTGAACAATGCTTAAGATGTTTGAGAGTCTTAGTGGGAGATCCTCCCATATCGTTGACTATGAAAGGACAAAGACAACTTAAGAACATGTCAACTTGTGTAAATAGCATTCTTGCAGAGGTAACAAACAGTCTAGAGGTAGAAGAACTGATAAGGAGCTGCATTTTGTGATACAATGTAACGAGGTGCTTAATTTTCACAAGGAGGTCATTCCCTCCCCACTGGGTGCAACTAATTTAAAAAATATATACTCCCTAAGATCTTATAAACAGGTGATACTGCACCTTTTGTTACGAAGATGCAAATACTAGTAAGGACTACAAGCATGAAGTCAAGACCTGAATATAAAAAACGATACCCACGATTTATAATGACTACAAGAGTCATTTGTTAGTTATACTATTACATTGCACAATAAAGATTGTGAAATATCTGAAAATCCTTGCATTGAAGATCAGTCCTACAGAAACATTCCTGAACCCCTAAGCCGCCTAATGAAGACGAAAAGCTAACAAGAAAAGAGCATCGTACTTTTTCGTTCCATTAAGAATAAACGTATAACAAGATCAAAAGCACACAACATGCACATAATCACAATGTATATGTTTGTGCATTTATGAAGATAGATGCTGTAAGAAAGGTAGACACCCTACAGATTATCAGCATCCCTAGCAGTTTACCCTTACTCGGTTGAATGTTAACTCTTAAGTTCCACCTTTGCTCGACGAAAATGAAGTTCTGAGTTGCACAGTCTGAGACAGCCTTAACCATGAGGGCTGGTTGAAGAATATTATTTCGTAAAAGATGAAGAGAGCAGTAAAGAAGACAAATCAAAGCCTACAGACCAAAGGATGGAAATATGACTTGAGTACTTGAACCTCAACAAGAGAAACTTCTGTTGCACCCTCTAAGACTGCCCTGCTGAGCTCCGAGAGAAAAAGACCTCTACTCAGTTTGGTAATCCCATGATTATCGTCAAATGGAAGGAAGGCTTAAGATGCCTAGGAGGCTCAGGTAAAAATAGTTCCATACAAGAACATCTGACTGCCAGCAACTATATAACGAGTGGTGTTGACTACATATAGTGGCACCGAGAAACTATGACAGTGACGTTCTTATGGAGAATATCATTAAGTTCACGTGACATGTCATACCAGGCCACAAATACATGGTCAAGGGCGCACATTCACATGAGAGAGAGAGAGAGAGAGAGAGATTCTTTGATGAAGATAGAAACTGGAAACATCATTGATGTGCATAGAAGTCACCCTGTACAATTCTTTTCATATATACACTTGATCAATTATTAAGATGAGGGTTGATACGATTGACAAACTATAACCAAGTCCATTCAGCAGATAATTGAGCTAAATATTAGTTACCTGCCTCAATGAATGCTACGAGGAAAAAAGCATATTCCCAAAATGACAGGAAGAAGGAAGAGGGTGGGTGGGGGTCATACCTCTACTGAGCTACTATAACTTGCAGTGTATACAGGCTGTAAAGCATGGCCATCTCTTTTGATTGATTGATCATGTTGAACCTGTGATGCCGAAACACATCCTTTCAATTTACTCTGGCTTGCCAGCTGGAACAAGAAATATGGTGAAGATCAGACAGAGTAGAAAATTTCTACCCTGGTTGGTTTCACACATCCAGGCAGAACATATTTACAATCTTCATTTGCCAAAAGCACAAATGGCCTTCACAGAGTAAGATTAACCGAAGCAAAATTAACAACATCAAAGAGGAAAGCTTGAGGGCATCAATTATTATAGAGCTTAATTATAAACGTCTCTACAGAAGGTAATCAAATGAGTAAACCTATATGCAATCAGAAGAGAACATCTAGTGCAATCAGTTAGATGCACCAAAAATTGACTTACATTGAGCACATGTATAAATAGCCAACAAGCATACATAAAGAAAAAGAAAAAAAGCAAAACTAATTCAGTTGGATTGAGAACACACAGCATTTTGCTAAGGTCCCACCTCTGCAACTGCTGGAACATAATATGTGGAACATATACCTAACTGTAATGAAGGAGCTGCTACACCACTTATTGAGACAGCTATCATCACATATGGTGATATCCTTTTGGAGAATTTACATACCTAATTTTCTTACTAAAAAGTTTTATAAGACACATAACAGTAGGTGGCAAACAGGATTGGAGAGCAGAAAATGGTGTGGCCAGAGTGAGAGCACCACAAATTTGAGGGACTATGACTAAGTATTTGACATAGTTATTTCCATAAATATGCCAACCATAAGCTTTTTGAAACTTGAATGTACTCTTTCATTTAAATGTCACAATAACCCAGTTTACTAATGACTTAAGAGTAACTCTGTATTTCAGCAAATCATATGGTACACATAATTTTCATTATAAGGTAAGAACTTCTATTACTTGAAAATGGCTAATAGCAGTTGGTGCTTAGTTACTTTGTAAAAGCTAGGTATGCTAAATATCTTGTAATAAACAGTTACTATAAACATTCTTTTGGTCAACAATTAAGTGCCAAATTGGATATCATTTGAAGTGTAAACCCTTGTCCAATTTTGTCTCCAAACTCCCACTAAAAGTTATCAGTTTGCTAGCCATAGCTCTCAGGATGGGCTTTATTCTCCTTGTGCCAAAAAAAACATTTCCCACAGCCAATTTAACGGGCCACATTCACTCTTCCAACACTTCTCTCTAACATTACAAGAACTAGTTTCTTGCGTTATTACAGTAAACAGTATTCTCTAAGACTTAGGAAAGTCCTCCAAGAGAATTCTTCGTTAATTACAAATCAGCCATGTTTCTTTGAAATCATGAAAATAGAACAGGGAAAAGCATCTCCAAAAATATGGCATCAGCATATGTTGTTCCGAATTTGTTTCAATCTACTCTAGTGTGAATTATCAAGTGCGATCCCATAGGACTGGAGACTTTGAAATTGTAAAAGTCAATGTTAAGCTCCAGAATCACAGTAAAGATTACTTAACCATGTTGAGCAACCTTTTCAGCATGTTTCTGTAAGCCTCCAACCAAATATATATATATATTTAACACAAACTATAATCCATTATAGGGCACTAGGCCAACAATAGCAAAAATAGGTTAGTACGTCAAACCACTGTTTAGTGTTTATGTGTCTAATTCTAAGAAGAAAGAACCAATAAGAACACAAGAAGTAACACCTTCACTAAATCTTTTGCAGTCCCAAATCCTAATAGGTAAGACCTATCAACAAAAAGCAAGCAGTAACGCATAGTGCAATACACGTCCGCTAAGATCAAATCAGAAAGCCAGACCAATCAATTAAAACCTTCCCCCATCGATCATCCCTGACCAATTGGTCATTTTTATGGTTTCTTAAGATACACAAGTTCAAGCTTTTAAACATAAATTCTTGTAATGATTGCCATTTTTTAGGATGTCTCATCCAAGATTATGGTACCACATCAAAATCAATGTAAGGACGTCAAAAGAGCCATTCAAATTCAAGGGACAAATAGGTGAGCCTAGCTGAACCCCAAAACCCTCTCTGAATCACAATTAAACTGATACCCATCAGTATGTTACATACAAAAAACTCAAAATTTACAGTACCTTCTCTGTTGGGCCATCAGGAGGTTCAGCCAGTTGCTTGGGAAGCCCAAGCCCCTTATCCATGTGATAATTGTGGTAGTGATGCCTTGCACCACCCTTGCTCATCTTGGGGTGTGGCGGGTGAACCTCCCAAAAGTTGGCACCTAGTTGTCTAGCAGAGTGTGCGGTCTTGATGGGAAACTTGAAATCTTGAAGCAGAGACCCATCAGGGTGAAGACACCCAAAATTCCATGTGGGTGAGGGAGTAGAATTGCCCCGTATTTTCCCTATCAAAACCCCGGGTTTCCACTTTTTCCCCTTGAATTGTTGCTTTTTTACCTCTCCCTCTATACCTTTTCCTTCTCTCTCCATGTCCACCTGTCTCTAGGTTTCAATTTTCAAACGTTTGGTGCTTTTCATGCATTCCTCTGTTCGGTTTGAACCCAAGACTGGCGCTAGTGTCAACACCCCATGGCATGCTTTTGTCCTCTTTTCTCTCTCCCTCCAAATTTGAAACCCACCATTTATGCTGGCATGGCTAAGAAAGATAATGGTAATGATTAAGCCTTTAATTATGCTAGTATAACCCCCTAAATATTGAGAATATCAAGGTGTTTTCACTGACCATTTTCATAGCCTTAATCTTTTCTTTTTCCAAGAGATTAGTCTGTATAGTACTACTACAAATTTGCCTTCCCCAGTATAAGGGTGAAGGTAGATGCACCCGTGCATATAAAGCAACTTGAGCTATTACTCTGTATTACTGTGAATTAAACGTGCAAACTAGCGTAATTTCATGTGACGTATTAATGATTAATGACAATTCTTAAAAGTATAGGCCTAGCAATAATCGAGCAAAGAATTTGATAGCAACGGCCCATGTCGCTTAACATTTAAGATAAGGTGAACGCTTCATAAATGTTGAAATTTAACGCGAAGTTCATGTAAGCTCGTTCGGACATTTGGTGACACATTTTATTCACTCAAGGCATAGATACTGCAAAAAATGCAAAATAGCTCAGAGGTGGAGCATAAGTCAGGCACCCAAAAAGGTGAACACATCTTGTACTTTACAAAATCAATTATTTGACAATTAGACGAGACATAAACTCGGACATCTTTTTTTTTTTTTTTGGTTGATAAAGATGAGAATAGCATCGATAATAAACTCCGACTTCTTGTGTTTGCGTCTCCCTAGGTTAATTTTAGGGTCAGTCATTGGTCGTAAATATAAGTCGTCATGAAGATGAGAAAGTAAGAATCTCCGGCAACCGCTTGACGGTCGTTATGAGGTGTAGATGTTATGGTCACGTTGTATAACGGAAAATTAGCTGGCATTTTTAGACACTCTGAGCATAACAAAAGAACTAGCCGTACATAGTCAATCATTGTTGTTTTTTAACTTGTGCACACACATATATATTATATTTAAGACAGAAGGAAAAGTTATAAACATGCTCCATTTTTGGAATGAAGGGGATAGCTATTGTTAATCACTTTTCTGATTCGTATGGTCTTTTTGTTCCTGCGATGAGGTGGTGAAGGAGCCGGTTGAAGCCAAAAATGGTGTAGATGGTCCAACAGTATGGGTGTTGTATCAGAAGAAGATCAAACATCAAAGTGGCATGTGGTCCTGTTCTAAGATGTTAGGTGCGGTTTGATCAACATCATTGATGTCCCCCACAACCCCAATAGAATCTCCCCCAAAATCAATCCAAAAAGAGAGGAAAAACAGTAAAAAAATAGCAAATAAGACGGTTCTGTTTCAAAATTACAAAGTTCTTTTGATTTTAATAATTTCAGAATGTTTCATTGGGTAAAATCTTCCGGTGGGCTTTTTGAATGGTTGATGATTTTTGTGATTTCTGTCTTTTGCAATTTTTTAGCATTTGCAAGAGCATAGACATCACGAGTAAATTGTATACAGTTTTGCCTACAAGAACAAATATCGCAACGGCTGAGTAAAAATGAGTAAAAAGAAGATGATGATTATATAATTTTACGAGATAAAACTGACAAAAAGTAGTCCTTCAGATAATAATATGCTTGCAAAAGTGAAGGCATTGTCAAGACGAAGACACCAAATTTGCATATAGCGTCCATTCATAATGCATCTCTGTTTAAACGAGATACTTTTGTGTGTGCTTCTGTTGTATGTATGAGACCTCAAATTAATCCCGCCTATTTTAAAAACTAAACCAAGTTCAAGGGTATAAGTCTGTCTGAAGTACTTGTCTCTAAATTTAGGTGGCCATTTGACTAAACTAAGGTTAATGATTAAAAGGAACACCATCATTGTAACACCCCGATACTTTTTCGGAATTATTTAAATTTTTAGTAGCGAATATATTTTTCTTAGTGTCGATATTTTTCAACAACTTTTAGCGACGAATTTCTTTTAGATAGCATGATTCTACGTACGACTTTTAACGACGATTAGTATAGCGGGGTTATTTAACAAGCCCATTAAAGTTTTTCTAACACATAAACTATAGCATATAAGTTAATTAGGACCTATTTATAATAAGAGAAAGTAGCGGGTACAATTAAAATGGCTAACGGAAGTTCAGGGGCTTTTTGGTAGTTGTCCACTTTAGGGTTTTATATAAGTTTATCTTGTAGAGGCAGCCGTCCAACACCCAATCATACACGATCGGCCGAGAGAGGAAGAGAGATACCGAGAGAGGAAAAGGGAAGGAGCTGTGTCGAAATCCGGCGAAGGGTCCATATTCCGGTAAGTTTCCTAGCCATATTTTCAGATCTATGCCTTGTTTTATGGGGGTTTGTAAGGGGTTGCCGTGAGAGTTTTGTGGGAAGGGTTCCTTAAGACCTGTCTCTTATCTATGTGTTTGTGTATATATCCGTGAGCATATGGGTTTATGACAGTGAGGAAGGGGCATGGAGAAGACTGCCGAGAGTAGACTAGGAGTGGAGATTTTTGTTTGTGAGTGTATGGGTGTGCATGGATGTGTTGAAGGAGAAAGGGAGAAGGTCACAGCCATGGTGGCTGTGACTGGGTGCTTGTGTGCAGGGTAGGCTGTGACTGGGTTCTTGTGTGCAGGGTATAATGGTGTGTGTTTGTGTGCCCATATGTGTGTGTGTAGCTACCAAAGGCAGCTGTGTGCGTGTGTGTTTTGGGTGTGTATACAAGTGTGTGTGAGGGTGCTAGAGGGGGCATGAAGCTGCCGAAGCAGCTGTGTGTGTGAGTGAATGTATATGTGGGTGAAGTGTATGTGTGTGTTATGCCTGCAAATGGGTGCCTGTGTGTGCATATATACATGTGCAGGTGGGTTTGGAACAAAGGAAGAAGAAGAGAGAGAAGAGAAGCTACTGCCGTGAGGCAGTAGCTGTGTGTGTGTGGGTTTATATGTGTGTTTGTGTGCCCATATGTGTGTGTGTAGCTGCCAAAGGCAGCTGTGTGCGTGTGTTTTTGGGTGTGTATACAAGTGTGTGTGAGGGTGCTAGAGGGGGCATGAAGCTGCCGAAGCAGCTGTGTGTGTGAGTGAATGTATATGTGGGTGAAGTGTATGTGTGTGTTATGCCTGCAAATGGGTGCCTGTGTGTGCATATATACATGTACAGGTGGGTTTGGAACAAAGGAAGAAGAAGAGAGAGAAGAGAAGCTACTGCCGTGAGGCAGTAGCTGTGTGTGTGTGGGTTTATATGTGTGTGTGTGTGTGTAGTGTATGTATGCGGGTGTATGCTCTTGGGTCTGAAGAGTGTTTTGCAGTGAGTGCATGTGTGTGCTGGGTGTGTGTGTTTGGGTAATGTAAGTATATATATCAAGTGCGTGCATATATGTGTGTTAAAGGAGTGATGAGGGTGCGCAGTGAAGGAGAGTGTGTGCAATGGTCTGCTGTGTATCAGTATATGTTAGGGTGAGATTAGAGTTAGCACAGAAAGGGAAGAAAGAAGAGAAATACGGAACGGATAATTGGGTTAGCGTTAGGTCCGACATGCATAGACTAACGCACACTTATCTTTAGCATGTAAAAATTTACAGTATAATACGTTAGACCATATTAGAATTCTTGGCAAAATTTTGTAATTTTCTGAGATCGTATGAATTTATAGTATTTTCTATAATTTCATATTTGGAAAATTCTTTTGGAGTCTTTAAACCCTGAAAATGTTCTGGGAAAAATTAGAGTAGTGTTTAAATAGTATAATAAAGACTCTGTATAAATTTGATGATTTTTGGAATCGATTTGTTATCATTTTCAGTATCGCATTGAATTTAGCAAAACGAAAAATAAAGAAATAGTTTTTATGTCTTTTAAATTCTGATTTCAATTTCTATAATTTTTATATATTTTTAAACTTCTTATAAAAATTATGGGACTTGTTTTGCCACTGGAAGTAAATATTGGCTATTATTGGGTTTTTATTGTATTTAAAGAAATTATTTTTAATTCGAAAATATTGAAAATTCAGAAAATTCATATTTTGACTTTTATTAATTATTTAAGCCATAAAATTTTAGAGTATCATTACACATTAAGGAGTGTACGGGATTTTTGGGTAAGTTGGCCGCATGCGAGGTGCGCCTGGAATTGTGCGATTTCGGAGTTAAAAGCGAGCATGGGGTGGGTAGTTGATATTAGGTTTATAGTATTGTAGTATAGATTGTGTTCTAACATATGGAATGCCAATCTAGGTTTATTCAGAGAATATTAATCGAGGTTTGGCAGTATTGCGTAGCTATCCAGGTAAGTACCCATGTCATGTTCCTCCGTATATTTATTTGCAAAAACTACAATATGTATTTATGTTTTGATCAATTGAAGTCCATAGATTTATTCTGCATATGTTTTATTCTAAAATATTTGATGAGAAATGTAATTTGAAAGAATGCCATGGAATGTCGTGTGAGTCATAAAATTTTACTGAGTACATGTTAATGAGCAATGAAACTTGTCTTGGTTGCTGTGCCCCATATCCAACGGGGGAATGTTGGATTTCGGGCCCTGGTCAACGGGGTTCATACGTTGATGCATAGTACTATGGCTGGTGGTGCGCCCTTGCGCCCACATGATTATTTTATCCCGGGTGTAGGAGGGATTTCGGGCCCTAGTCAGGGGGGCTCGTACGCTGACTGCAGCATACCTACGAAAAGAAATATATGTTTCTGATGTGAATGGAATGAACGATGATTGTACTCAGATTTGAAAATCTTTTCTTCTGAAATTTCATGCATATGTGTATATGTATATGAAGGAGGTTTTTACGAATGACAATAATCGAATGTTTGATTTGTTGAAAGAAAACCCATGGCATGTTTTAGAAATTCCAAACTTATTTTAGGAACATGGCTGGTGTATTTGCTGGGCTTTCACTCATTCCTTATTTTTCAGGTGACTACTCGAGGGAAATGGAGCCGTATGAGCCACACGGGGGAGTTATGCCCGAAGAGAAATTTTAGAATAATGAGGGCCTACTATTCGAACACTTTAGTCTATGTTAATTTACGTTATGCTTGAACTAATGTAAGGAGCCTAGGTCTCCTAGAGTTCTCTTTATAAGTTTTAAAGATTTGTAATGAGAGTTTTATTTAAATGTTTTGGAGGTCCATAAATTAGAATTAAATTTGGAGTCACAGGATTGCAGTAAGGCCTAGCAGAGCCCTGACAGGTGTTTGAATGGGCCTGCGGCCGGTCACGTGCCTAGCACACGGGCTTACCCGTGGGTTCGGGTCGTGACAATCATGGGCTGTTTCCATAACTTTCCCATGTTTCTGACACAATTGAACAGAGCCATTGATGGAGGCATGTCAGAGGAATACCTACATGGGTAGACTGTTCATCCAGGCTGTTCGAAAATACGAATAACTTCGCATTCGATCATTTTAGTTAAATTTGGTCTCAGGATTGGTCTAAGAAATAAAGGAAGGTGACATAATGACCTATCAACGCAATGTAGATATGAACATATGAATGAGCATTATCTTATCTGCTGAATTGTCGTATTCATCATCTGCTCACTACCAACCAAAACATTACCGGTTCTTGAGTGCTTTTATAGTCAGTCATCCATGGTCAAGTTAGAGGCCCAACACCGATCAAGTCTGATTAGCTAGATGTATTATATGCTCATAAACCATTCAAAAATCTAAGTCTTCCATGTGAACCATTTTGCAAAGAAAACCCTTGAAAAGCCCTGGGGTTTGCAGCTGAAATGCCCAAGGATAACCGTTATTCTGGAGTATAGCGAATCACATTGTATCCTTGCATGCTAATTTCTGGGTTTCAGTGACATCTTTTTCTTTCCAATTGTAGGTAGTCCCATGGCACGCCCGTGCAAGAAATTTCGTACCAAATTTAGAAAGAGGTCAGTCACAACCCGCTCCAGAGTAACAAAGAGCCTCGTGCCATCGACCACCCTTTACAATATCATTCATTTGTTATGATGCATCCAACAACATTCAAATCCACTAGGGTGATCAAAGGTTTCAAGAGACACCACCTTCGTGGTATCCACAGAGCAAAATGTATAGAAGGTCTTAAGACAACATTTGAGGAGTCAAGAGCAAAAAATCTATGAGGGGCTCACCAGAATCAAAAGTGAGATGGAATCTGTTACACTAGTTGATGCATAGTTTCAGCTCATGAAGAGTAGGAATCTAAAATTCATGCTACATGTCCATTTTCACATCCACATATACTTGTTCACGCAAGTTGTCAAAAAGAAAAAAAATAGTGATAAGTTAAGGTATGCAAAGGTATAATAGAGTTGTGAAAAGACACGCACGCTTGAGATATAGTACCAAGCATGGGAACATCAAGTAGCTCATGGAGTATCTAGGTATGTCTCTAGTTTAACTAGTACACTTGCATGGATCTAGAAAGTACCACAGTTTGTAACACCTACCATCTTCAAGGATTGCAACCATTTCAACTAATAAAATCGCCATTTTATATCAAAAAAGAGAAAAACACTCCTTCATCCAAAACTTACAAATCCCCTCCTTGCAATGTTACTTATATTGATATAATGAGGTTTAATAATCATACATGCATTTGTAATAGTCATGCACGTATAACAATTTACTATGCTACTAACAACTACATTAAATTTGTTTATGGTTGTAAAGTTAAAAAAAAATAATAAATCATTGGAAGTGGAACCCAGTACAACCTGGATGCACACCGGAAAAAAATGCATATTCAAACCCCGGTATCTCATTTTGGCCGTAGAAATTAGGAAGAAAAATTGCTCTGTCCTTCTTCATCGACTTATGAATAATGCAGAATCTTGCATAGACTCGCCACTTACAGACCAAAAATTGCAAGCACCGAGAGGGTAGGAAGCACAAGTCTCGGTGCGGATATGTGAACAAGTCATTTTTAAACATTGTTATATAAGATAATAATATGGGTGTAGCGAGAATACAACAACTAACATAATACACTTAATTATATATGTGTGTGTAAAACTATTAACATTTTCATTCAAATTATTGATAGAGTTTGTTAAGTTTAATCGGCTGCATCTTGAGTCATGTATACATTAGTTGTATGTGGTATTACAATTATTACTTTGAAGTGTTGGGGTTAGTTTGAGTAATAAACTAAGAAGTACAGTAAACCATAAGGGTTGAGCAAAAATTGAACAACTTCTTAATGGAATGAAAACCTCCGTCGATAGGTTCTCTCTGAAATCACAGTTTCCAATAATCACTGCAGACGGGCCGCTACCGCAGGACACAGCTCCCCGCCGGTTCTCGCTCGTTGCACGCCGCTGCTGCCTCGGGTCACCGGTGAGTTCTTCTTCCTCTCTCCCTCTCTCATCAGAAAGTCGCAAACCCTAGTTCGCGATCTCTTTCCGCATCCTATTGTTGTATTTTCACCACTCAAAAATCTTTAAAGTTCAAATTTGACCCCTCGAGCACCTGGCCGTGTCGCTGCTGTGTCCCAACTGCACCCGAATTTCGGAATACTAATTACATATATAAATAATAGTGGACACGCACCCATACCTTTTGGCAATAGCGAAGCCAGTTTTCCATCAGCTCTTTTATCAAGACAAAATAAAAATTCGAAGTTTAACAGTGCATGATCATTAAAAATTAAACTCATGATTGTATAATTTCAACTTGATATTGTGATTTAATGAATTGAAAAGGGTATTTGACAAAATTAACGTTAATTGCAGAGGTTCATAATTTCACTATGATTTATAGTGCATTCAAATTGAGCACCCATCTTTGCTCTCTTAAAGCAATTTGGCATTGGTCAAAGTTCATATCTCAATTATGACTAGCGATGACTACACATTTTGCTTAAGGGAATCAGCTTTGACTTATATTTTCTTCTTAATTAATTTCGTACACCCATTTTAGGTCAAAAATGAAAATGTATGGTTTTTTTTTGGGGGCAAAATATGTTTATGCAATGTGTATGATTCTCCGAAACATTCTATGTCCCCCCATCTCGATGGATTCTGTGAATATGGAGTCTTGTGTTAAGTTGTTCGAGTGATGTCAAATATAATGTGTTGCCGGCTCATGTTAGCTAGGGCTAGAACTAAGACAAGTTTTTTCATTTTTTGGCAAGTGAAAATGGAAGTCATAAGGAAAGGAGCAGGTCTCCGATTTGCGAAGAATACTATTAGCATGTAGAACATATTTTGTTAAGTGGTATACTAGGAACACTATTAAGGCTGATTGTTCCAAAGTACAAGATAGAGAAAGAGAGGATTAAACTTGACTTGGCGACCTTTTTTGGTATTATATGTCCCATTTGTCTAACCATTCACTTTGGGATCTTCTCTTTCTCTAGTGTGTGAATTCTTGAATGAGTGAGGACCTAGCAATTGGATCACACATCTGATCTGATTTTGGTAACACACAAGAAGTCTTAAAGACTCACCTTTTCTGCAAAATTCATTGCTTTGTGGTGGTAAGCATGTCCGATGTGTGGCCCATATAGGGTTAAAGGTGGATTGAGAGTAGCCATTCTTGGTTGGCATTGCAAAAGATTAGAAAAAGTGGAAAGTTCGCTAAAGGATCCGAGGATCGAAACATTACTTCAAGGAATGCTTAAACACAAGAGGATAGAACATTTAAACTGGAGTATTTTAGCATTCTTGAGAATAAAACGGCGAACATTGTGCGCAAGCTATTTGTACAAATATACATATGAAGACGTATATATAAATATTTTTGTATATTTACATGTAGGGAGCTGATCAATGGGCAACGTTGTCAACTTAAGCTAAGTTGTTAGCGCGATCTGGGCTTTCATCCGCCGCTGATGGACAGGCTAGATCTATTTTTTTTCCTAAGTAAACTGTGATAAACTTTACCACACTGTCCCCCCCCCCCCCCCCCCAAAAAAAAAAAAAAAAAAGATAAGATAAAATAAAATAAAATAAAATTCTTTTGACGCATTTGGTCAAAATTCCTGTATACTATATTTAGAGCTGTAAATGAACAAAGTTGTTTACGAACAACTCATCATTCGGTTTGCTAAAAGCTCGTTCGTGTTTGTTCACTTCATAAATGAACTAAACACGAATATCAATTTAGGGCTCGTTTATTAGATGAGCCGAGCATGAACATTTATTATTTTTTTATTAATGTTCGCAAACATTAGAGCTCGTGTATTTTATATAAACATAAACTATTTGTATTAATATATTTAATTTTATGAGAGTATAAATAAGATGATGTTCAAACTCATTTTAGTTATTTAAGTTAAATATAAGGGGAATAAGATATTACCACATCCAAACAGCCAAACAGGTAGGATCTTATATGTCTACACGTTAAAACAAACTCAGAGTCTTCGTGAAGAAGGTTCAAAAGCTCCATCGCCGACGCCTCCGTCTCCCAGCCGTCGACAGCGAGCTCCATCGTCGATGCCTCAGTCTCCCCGCTGTTGACCGCTCCTTTGCCCCGTCGTCCACACCGTTATCTCCCTGTCGTCGAAGCTGCTTCACGCTATTGCCGATGACTTCATTGCCAGTCGATCTCTTTGTTGTATGTTTTCCATTCTGCATCCCCTTCTTCCTTGTATGTTGTATAGATCGTTTTTGATTAATCAATGTCTATAGCTTGGTTGCGTCAAAGATTGAGGAATCTCAGAAAATTTAGGGATTTGCTTGGATCTGAACATGAATACGGTCTGAGTTTTCAAACTCGTGTTCGGCTCGTATAGGCAAATGAGTTAAATGAGTCGAGCCCGAACGTTGATGTTTTGGTTCTTAGCAAACTCGAGCCGAGCTTACACACACCAAAAGTTAGACGAACCGAGTTTGAACACACCCATATTCAGCTCGAACTCGGTTCGTATACAGCCTTAGCTATACTATATAGGGGACAACAGGAAACTTATATGAAACTTCGATCTGGCCCATCCATCTGTGATAGATGGATGGCCAGATGGTGCTGGCTAGCTTAAGTTGCCAGCAGCGGCTAGGGATCAGGTCCTCTATATATATATATGTGCGTGTGTGTGTGTGTTTGTGTGACTGAAGCAGGCGCTCAATATTGCGACATATAGGATTGTTCGACATCTCATACGTGCAAAAAGTGGATTTCGGGAGCATTCTCATTCTGCCATGTATGCACAACTTTCTTCGAACGGAGTCACCCGACTTAGTTGGACTCTGGAATTAAGAATTATCATAAATAGAAGAAGAATGTAAGGTAACGTAAGCTAAACAAAAGTACAACGGTTTGTGTACTCCTGTAAGGTTAAACTACTGATACTCATACTCTTAGGCTGCGTTTGGCGCACAGGATAAGTCAGTCGGGCAGGACAAGATAAGCCAGGATAACATATCCAGTTGGACAAGACTGGATAAGGTATAATTTTTATCCAGCATTTGGATCAAACCAAGATTACATGTCGGATAAGTAATTATATCATGTTAACTATGTTGGCAGCATAACAGACATAGGTCGGATAACCACTTTTCCTTCATAAAGAAATTAAAAGTCCAATTTTCACCATTTTTACTTCATAGAATCCCATTTTGGATAATATGAAATACATCGAAACATGACTTTGCAAAGAAAGATGTGTACCCAATGGTAGAATAAAAACCAGCCATCGATAAGCTTAAAAATGAAACAATTCGTTATTACATATCATCCATAAAACTAAAAACCACCAATTCACAAGATTCACGCAAAATATAATGAGCTACAAGAAGATTGCAACCCGGCAAATTTTCTTCATCCCGTCACCACATTGTACATTCTCTTCAATCCCTTGTATTTGGACTTGATATGAGGCGTTCGGCAATTTTTTTCCCTGTAATTTTTCATTATGCGAAAAGTTCCAGACTTGAATCCTTGTTCGTTTTTCTTTCCTTTTTTCACACAGTCTTCCATATAATCGTTTGTTAGGCGGTGGTGGTCTAAATTCAACGATATCTAGCCTTTGCTTTGTTTTTGGAGCTAGCCGTGCCTGTGCAAAAAAAATATAAGTTAATAAGATGCAATCACTGCTACCCACTTTTTGGGCATCAAAATACAATAGTAGCAGCCTGTTTATTAAGTCAATAACAAAGCAACTTGTTACAACCTTTTTACTTTACATTTGAGCCATATGAGGCTTGTTACCAAGAAAGATAGAAAACTAGCTTCACATGCAAACATGCAGTCCAAAGTACAATGTCATGCTAACTGAAGGTGGAGTGATTGAATGAGTGAAACTAATGTCGTAATTAGCCTGTAAAATTATCTCTTGTCAAGAAGAAGTGTTTTTATGCTAACTAAAGTGGAGTGATTGAAGTTCTTTTTAGCTTCGTGCTGGTTTCCTGTTTATACAAAGACAATAGCATATGCAGTTTGGGATAAGATTCATTTGTTAGATGACCTTAATCAGCTTGGGGATTTTAGGAATTGAATTCTTCAGTTAGTTCTTACCTTGTAGTCTATGTTAGCTCCCCTGTATTGCTGAATCTTAAACATTTTTCTGTACATATATTGTCTGTGGTTTTGGCAATATAGAGTTGTTTTTAGAAAAAAAAAATTAAAAAGCTCTAGTATTTGCAAATTAGGCATGGTACTAACATATGAGCAGATCAATTCTTTCTGACATTTTATCGAACACCTGGTGGGTGTTTAAATTTACTCAAACAAGAGAAAAAGTTATAGGAAGAAAATCAATATAGATACAACTAGTTACAACATTTTTACTTATCATTCTTCAAATCAAACTACAAGATGATGTGGACTAGCTTTTGGGGCAGGTTTTTTTCCTTTGGATCAATATGAGCACAATCACGCCATGTAAGATAAATAAAACTACCATGGGTCTTCCTACTTTAGTTCATAAACATTCCTAATACTCGCAAGAATAATCAGAAAGAGGACGAAAAGAAGATGATTTTGTGGAAAAGAGTGAAGAGATTGAAGGAGAAAGACGACGGAAAGGGTCTTATTGATCAGGGACAGTTGGCGGCGGAGATGGGTCTTGCTGGTGGCGGAGGTTGCTGCTGTACAGTAGGAAGTTGTCTCCTCTCTTTTCTCCCTTCTGCTCCATAGCCCGTCTATTTTTTATCCCTAGTGCTTAAAATTAACATAGTTACCCCCCCCCCCCCCCCCCCGGGTTCTGGTACAGAATTATCCCACTTAAGTGGGATATAACCATTCCTCCGGATTTCTTATTTGCCTGTTATTATCGTGTCCAAACGCTGGATAGGATTATTTTTATCCTATCCGGGACTCTTATCCCGCTCGCGAAACACAACCTTAAGGCTTTTGTGTTGTCTATCTTTTTATCTCTTTCACAAAGGCCATCTCTTTTCCTCTGTGCAATTCTTTCTTAGTTGCTCTCCCATCACATATAATACTGCCTCCTTACAATCAAGTAGAGAGTGATGCTACAAGTCAGTCGCTTTTGGATGTTTCTTGAGAATCTGTAAACAAGTACGGCCTATTTAACTCATGCTCATGACTTCATTTGCTGCTTCATCTAAATTGTTGGGATGCTTAAGGTTTGGCTGTATCAAAATGAAAAAAAGGGAAGACAAGAACAGAAAGAAAAATGATCCTTAAGCTGAAGCTGATGAAAATTTTTAGCAGTGCCAGTTGGTGATAATGATATAATCTGGAAAGTATGTGTGCATATAGGTAATCACAACGCAAATGCTATGTGTTAGTGTACTATGTTGAACAGGTTTCGGTGACAGGGAAAAAAAAGGAGGGGGGGTGTTAGTAACAAGAGTTTCTTAAGAATTATAGTGATGAGAAGTGATCGAGTTTAATATGTCCGAGTACAAGTAGAGGTAAGATTATTATTTTATTACTTGCACACTCTTTGAACAGTTATTTATCACTAAATCTGCAATTTATACAATAAACACACGCTCAACAATAAAATAACTATAGAAAGGGACGTATATTATTGGTTTGTTTAATTTGATGATGAAACTTTCATTTTGTCATTTACCGCGGTACCTTTAATTTGACGACGAAACTCTGTTTTGTTGTTTTGCTGCTTTTATTATTTTCTCACTGCATAGCATATTAAGCCTTTTGTGCTTGAGGTGGAACTTTATTTTCTCACTGCATAGCATCTTAAGCTTTTATTTGCTTGACGTGAAAAGATGATATTTGCTTGATGTGAAGTGAACCTATAATCATGTGTATTTACAAGTGAAATCTCTTGAAGCTCAAGAGCGGACAGAGCTAGAAATATGTTTGTCGATAAGATGCGTTTTTCCTATTTGCATACCTTTCAAAAAAATTTCTTGCTGACTATAAATTTGTCATTGTACATACTTTTGGTGACAAATAACTAGGGTGGTGTATTTAGTCCAACCTTTTACTTTAACCCAAAAGTCGTAGTTCCATTCAGCTACATAATTACATTTGACAATAGTATTTTTTTTGTGTTCTTATCACTTTTTTATGTTTGTCACAACATATAAAGCTTTTGCGGGCTTGATAGAAGTGGAAGCTCATAGATTCCATACTACCGGTTAAAGCTCACGAGCCTCGAGAACAATCCAAATTAAAGTTTGAGGCAAACTTTTGGGTGAGACACTCTTTATCCTATTTAAACACACCTTAAGTGTTATTCTATCTAGAACTTTCTCACGATACTCATTTTTGCTGCAACTGACCATAGAGGACTCTTAAATAGCCTTGCCATTTTACACGAGTTACTGTGATGTTTAAGCTTTAGCTGATAAGAACACAATGCCTTTGAGTTCCTGATAAAGTCTCTTAGTGATAGCATGTAGTCAAATGGATAATAAAACAATTTTTGTGGATCCTTCTATAGCGTGACAAAGAGGTTTGTCCAATAAAGTTGATCAAGGGCCCATACAATGATATGACAGGTTGTTTTGCAAAATAACAGATGTAATATAACCTTCAAGATCTAGATGATATTTTTTAATTAAACGCACTTGGTTTTGGTTAACATCGTCCTTGGGAAATTGTATTATTTTGTTTTTTCCCCCCTTGGTTTGAGTCAAGCTGTTCTCTGTGTTTTTGTTGCACAGCCGTTGATATTTTTTCCGGCACATATGAAAGATGACTTTGAAACTCCAAAAGAATATAAAGCTGGGCAACATTGCCTCTCTTAGTTTACTCTTATGCACCAATATTCTAAAGTTTAGCATGTCATACTTAGTTTGAACCAATCATCTTTGAGATTGAGTCTCAAAAAAAGATTGGAATCGATTCGAGAATCGGTTGAGACAAACCGAGAATGAATATAGAGGATAAAAGAAATGAAAAGTTAAACAAGTTATCAGAAATTATTTTACCCTTAATCAACAACTAAAAGCACGACAACTTGTTCCAGTATGGTGGAATCATTTTGGGTGGCCGATGGTGGTAGTTATGGTGATGGTACTAGGTAGATGTCGATGGTAGATGTGACATTGTGAGGGTGGTGGTGACTGTATAGGTGATGATGCATGTATTGCTGGTAATTATGGTAGTGGTAATTGTTTCGCTGGTAGTTGGTAGTGCTGGCAGTAAAGATTGCTAAGTATTGTGAACTTGTACAAGCAGTTGTAGTTGTGTTGACGTGTAGCGTGCTATGGTTTTGGTGGTGGTAGATGTGACAATAGTATGGTGCAGTGATGGAAAATGTGACAAATGTGACCATTGTAAACCTCGGCAAACTTCTCTAGGAGGAGAAATAGGTAGAGATATCATCCGAATCAACCATACCACTATGTGAAACCAAAAAGTCATTAAAGAAATAGTGCACCTAAACTAGCCAGGACGGAATTTCTCTACCAACTAAACTAGCTAGGTTAGAATTTGTCTATACTTTTCCCAGTTCATGAGATTGAAATCTTTAATCAAAATTATTGATTATTTCCGCATGTGAGAACTGAAAAATGATACTCCAACATTCCTCATTTAAACGCCCAGATGATCGTGTGCCAAATCATTGGCCGCTTAACATGGCGAAGTAGATTTAACTCAGCTTTGCTCTTAGCTAGTTCCAGAGTTCAAAGTTACAACATACAGTGTCAAAATTGTACCAAGTGGGTTCTTTCGTCTTCCGAAATTGGAATGTTCGTAATCGCTTCAATTATGCATTTGTGCCTTCAAACGCTCCAAAGTCTTTTGCTGCAATAACTTCTCCTGCTGCTCCAACTACCCGTTTGTTTGCTGATTTTGGGGTGTCCTCTCATATGACTATGGATATTGGAGATATTTTTTTTCACCTCCACACTGAGATTTTTGTTGAGAAATGTTCTTCTTGCTCCTCCTTTGAAAAATAAAGCTACTTTCTATTCGGATATTAAGTGTTTCTTTCAATTCCATAACACTGGTTTGCTTGTGAAGGATCAGAAGATACAAGCTATTCTTCTTAAATGCAGTAATTCAGGCTCATTATTTCGGGTAGAGCTCCCGTTGTCAGAGTTGGATTCTTGCTAGACCTGGCAAATGGGTTGATCCGCCGGGTCCGGGTAAAATTTATCCGGTTTTTTCCAGGTAACCATTTGCTATACCCATACCCTACCCGGATGATCCGGGTAAATCTGCGGGTAAACGGGTCATCTTTTTTTTTTAATGCAATATTTCCTTGTTTATTTTTTAGACTTGGACATATTTTCTTGTCTTCCTTTTGACTAGCAGATTACAATTAGTTGTTACAGGTATTTTTATTTGAACAAAAATTATTAAATCTAAGACTTATACCATGAAGATAAATAAATAACAAACAAAAAATATATTACTTACTACTCCAAATAGTACTCTAGCATCAAACGATTACTCTTAAAAAGTCTTAACCAACATTTAACCTCATAAAATTAAAAAATACAATTATACAATTTAAGGACTAATTCCTCAATATCCTTCACTTCTCTTCATAGTTCAAATCAAAACTGATTCTTCAACTTCACAGTCGTTAACTTCAATTTCTGTCTGCAAGTCAAATACTAAATGGAGTTATCAATATCCACAGCAGATTCAATCAATAATCCAAGGGTGGCTAATTCAATCAACCTTACCTTTCTTAGTATTCAATGTTCGAACGTGTAACAAATTTCGTAAAATGCCGTGACCGTGGATGAGACTTGAGAGATCGTTGTCGATTTGCGACCGTGAGGAAGAGATCATTGTCGATCTGCGACCGTGAGCGAGTGATCGTTGTCGATCTGCCACTGTGAGCGAGAGATCGCTTCGATCTGTAACCGTCGGCGAGAGATCGCTTCGATCTATAATCGTCGGTGAGAGATCATCTTCGATCTGTGACCGTCGGGGAGACTGTGAAGCCGTGAGCCCGTGCGGGATAGAAGGAGAGCCGGAGATCGGTGGCGGCAGACGGAGAAGCTATAGGCTGGTCCTCAGTGCTATCAGTGGCGGCAGAGGAGGGGGGCGGCGATGAGAAAGTTTGAGAAGTGAGAGAAGAATGATGGAGTAGAATTTTAAAGTGAAACCTAATTAGGGCAAATTAGTTACTATATATAGCTCCAAAAACAGGTAAATCCGGGTTACCCGTTACCCGAACCGGACCGAACCGAACCGAAAAAACGGGCCGGTCGGGGTACAGGTCAAATGTCAACGGGTAGCATATTTGGCTATCCGTACCCGCAATTTCGTAACGGGCCTGGGTAGACCCGCGGGTACGGGCAAAAAATTGCCAGATCTAATTCTTGCTCACAGTAGCGGGGGGCACCTGCTGCCTCCTTCTCCTTCGTTTAACCATGGCAGATTGGCACCATTCTTTCACTGCTTCAGAAATGGTGGTAGATGGTGATGTCCAGCAGTTCAGAGGAGGGGGGGGGGGGGGGAGTGGATGGGTATTAAGGTGGTAGTTGGAAGGTTGGGTTTTAGAGAATGGACTTAAATGCTTGAGTAAATTTCACTTGTTGATTAAATAATGGTCACGATTTTTAGAAAGAGCTCAATATGTTTTAATAATGACATTAATATATGATGCTATGATGAATGAGCACAACAAATGGACATTTTACTGAAAAAATGCTCCTAAAATGTGACATTTGCTAAAACACCTAGAAAAATACATCACTTAACAAATTAAATTTAAATTAGGAGATTATAGTAAAAGACGCATTTAAAAGAATATTACTCAAAAAAACGTCATAAATAAACCCTTTATACTATATTTTGTTTTCGCAGCTCCAATCTGTGTTTTTGTAGTAGTCTCAATCTTTGTTATTTGAATATTGGCTTTTGGGTATAGTAAGTTTGAATAACTTATTACGAAGTATAAGATTGTCCCTAGATTTCTTTATTCTTTTATACTAGTTGACGGATTATGTGTTCAACAAAAGGTAGGACACAAAAATTAAGAAGTTTATGTTGATCTAGTAAAGTGCAGTTAGGTGTAACGTGGAATTAAATTGACACACAAATTTTTGGGTTAATCTTTGATTTATTAGGGGTCAGAAGTGAGTATATGAATTGGCTAATCATAAAATTACGGGTGATTTACTCATGCCCTTTCGACCTACGCTCGATTGCGTTGTCGGTTTTTTGAGTTTATATATTGTCACAGTAGTTAGACTTATGATTTAATTTCCTGTTGTGTATGAGGTGTCCACCCCATGTACTGTTTATGGCTCCGCCATTGCTTGCTCATGCACTCTTCTACATTCTCTGCGTCTGTCTCATGGTCGAAGTTATTGCATCAGCGGTTAGAACATCCAGGACCAGCTTTTGCAACAGTATCCTGTGTTTTAATCTCCTGCATCTTCTTCCCCTCTGCTTCTTTTTTCATTTTTTGGCCCAGAAGATTAATCAGCTTGGAGATTATTGTGGAAGTCAACCACAAACTGGAAAAACACCAAAAAGAGAGCTTAGAATGAAGCTTTTCAATGAAGAAAAACATATCAATATGCCAAGAACTTAAGTCCAAAGCAATGTATTCATACACTACAAACATGTTTATATGATCTGATAGTAAGCATGCGATGGGTTTTAATTTGGACAGTATACTACAAGCGAGGAAAACCACATAACAAATTGCAATAATTCCTCATTTTCAGCTCAACAATCTTCGGTTACAGCTGGGGTTAGCTTGCATTTGCTTGGCATCAACTTGTGGCCTGGAAAAATAATTGTGGAATGGAACTTAATTATAGATTTGAAAATAATAACGCAAAATAGTAGACAATAAAGATCTCGCCAGTACTTTAGAATCAAGCCACTTAAGGCTTTGTTCTAAAAGGTTCATTCACGCCCTCAAAACCTTTGATTTGACGGGAAAGACTAATGTCGGGTCAGACTATAGTCTTTATCTCGTATTACACTCACTTGCACTCACTTGCAATGAAGATGGTCATGAACGACCCTCTCCAATTATTGCTTTTCCGAGATACTATTAACAAAAGTTAAAGTAATCTCAAAATAGCACAAGACTATTTTGGAAAATGAAAAAAGTTGTGAAAATTGACCAAAAAGAAAATAAAAATATTGCGGAAACGGGTTTTTGGAGAATAAAAAAGTCAAGGGCGTGAATGACTTATACTAATTAGTGAGTTTTTCAAGACAACTTAAAAAATTAGTCAAAACAATTTGAAAACTTTAGACAAATTTGTTGGGAACTAAGAAATAATTAATCACATTAAGGTATATAACACGATACAAAGAAAGAAATAAAAACACTTAAACGTTTTAATTTAAGACAATTGTATGTAAGATCTCGGCTAGCAACTGATATGGTCACCCTTGTAATCTTGTAAAGGAAAAAAAAATCAAAATCAGACCCGTTTTTGAGAAGAAACATAAACCAAGGTGAATGAGGATTGGCTACACGCAACGGCCGTGGCATGAATGATACACTCAAGACTGAATGTAGAGTTCTGTATAAGTCGTAACAAAAATTTTGCAGAATTTGTTTTGGAACTCTAGAGGATTTGTCTTATGATGATCGTGTTTTAGAGCACGTATGAAGTTGATTCTAGAAAGAAAATTCTAGATTAAATTTTAATCAAAATTTAAAATTAGATTTAAGCTATTTTTCACACATTTATTTTTAAACTTGCATGTTGTTTGGATAAAAGTATTAAAATAAGTGTCAATGCAACAAAAGGACAAGAAATTTAATAGTCATATAATGTGCTAAAAGGTCTCTGAAATTATTAGGGATACTCTACTTGGCACTTGGCCAAACGTTGATTATGAAAAAAGTGAATAATACATGATCCTCGTTATGAATCAATCAGGCTTTTCTTCACCAGCTCAAAATCAATTCTAATTATTCTCTTAGATCGATGGTGGTTACCAAAGCAAACAATGCACGATGAATGTACAGTGCATGTTAATGATGTGGACTTATTGCGAAAAACTCTGTGGTTACCTAAGATAAATTGATGCATACGTAATTAGAAAACTGTAAAATCTGGCGTACCACTATGTCTAGATATTTCATGTACAACAATATGAAATGAGATATAGTTGATAGATATCTGTCATATACATAAAGGACGTAAGGACATAAAGAAAAAAAGGACGTCAGGACATAAAGGAAACAAAAAAAAATGTATAAAGGACATCAAAGGAAACAAAAAAAAAATATGTATAAAGGACATAAACATAAAGGACGTGAGTAGGAAGAAAAGGAGGGGGGGGGGAACCAACCGCAACAAAGTGTTGCGGTTGGGGGTGGGGGCCACAAAAAGTAGGAAGGGGAATGATAACCAACCGCAACAAAGTGTTGCGGTTGGGGGTGGGGGCCACAAAAAGTAGGAAGGAAAAAAAAAGAAATGATAACCAACCGCAACAAAGTGTTGCGGTTGGGGGTGGGGGCCACAAAAAGTAGGAAGGAAAAAAAAAGAAATGATAACCAACCGCAACAAATGAAAACCAACCGCAACAAAGTGTTGCGGTTGGGTGGATAACATCTACTATATATATATATATATATATATATATATATATATATATATATATATATATATATATACACGATTTGAGATAAAAAGCATTAGGCATACGATAAAAAATTAAAAATAAAAAAGACGGATCATAGGAGCTCCCTTCACCCCTAATATCAAAAAAGATCAAGGTAACCTCAGCTCCAAGTTCATGCCCACCTTTAGTTGGCGCAAGAAAACTCATCGCTACACTGCGCCACCACAAGGTATTCATGAACCAGCAGCGGGGGACTACCATCCTGTGCTTTCAGTGTTGGAGTGGTAGAGAGCTCCGGCAATCCGCTGCCAAAACCCTAGAGAAACGATGGTATTAAGCCAAAAACTGTGGTCAAAGGTGTGCATGAGGGGGAGGCCTTATGTACGCTTGCATTTATTGTAGACGAGATCCGAGCCATTGAATCCAGAAGATGCAAAATTAACTACAAAATCTGTTAATGCAGATTTTCTTGCTTAAATTTTGGACATATGTCTCGGCTCAATCTGAGCATAATCCCCATTAGCTTTGCATTTAACATCCTTCTTTTCTGGATTTTTCCCTTCAAGGGTAAGATATTTAAAAGCCTATTGGGAGATATTGTCAGAAAAATACGAATGTTTGTTTATACTTCAATAAGGCACTTTTTTCTTTCAATATATCTTATCGGTGTTTAAGTGTCTTACTCATATTAGGATCGGGGCAAAGGTCAGTGCATTAAGCTTTGACATTACACGCTCGGCAGACCCTTTCTCTGGTCCAAGGCCTATATTTCTTATGCGCACCCTTGCGCTAGACGCCCACACGATGAAACAGTGACACTATGCTCTAGTAATACAAAAGGCAATTATAGTAATACAAAAGGCAAGAAAGTGAAAAAAAAAAGACTTTTTTCCCTTTTACCATATTCGTTATTTTGTAACTTATTCATCACTTACAAGTAAAACTTATAACAAGGTAGCAACCAATGGAGTATTAAAGATAACCAAAACAAACATGGGAAAATATTTTTCAATTGTAGGAGACAATGAGTTAGTGCTGATATTAAGCATTTAACGTATGACCTTTATGGAGTATAGGAACAATAGTCTCCAACCGTAGTATATCCCCCAACAAAAATCTCAACTACAAATTATTGTTGTTAACTTTTCTGAATATACAAAGATACCAATTAATTACATTGATGAGAATAGGATTACATCTTCAACCTCATAAGTCATAACCATTTGCCTTTTACTTTTAACCCTCATCACATGTCCAAAATAACACAGTAAAAACATGGGGGGGGGGGGGGGGGGAGGAATGTATTGCATCCGTGATGAGCGGAAAAGTGGTCCACAGTTAGTCGTTTGAGATCAATAAACCATAGGTGCAGTTGCATGTTTTATGCTATTTAGTACAAAATTTATGCATGGATTCATGCATGTTATATGCTATTTAGCGCATGCTATCTGCTATTTAGCACAAAATTCACGAATGGGTTCATGCAACGTTGCATCGCCTTTTTACAAGGAATTATCTCCTCAATTCTGTAATTGCCGCTAAACCTCGCACGTCTCTTGAGCAATCCTCGAGCCTATGCAAGTACAGAGAACCATTATGTTCCCAGTAATGAATTTTTGGCTTGGTAGATTAATGATGTTCTTCCTGTTTTTGGTTTGTGTAAGACATCTCTGTGATTGTTCTGAAGGGAGCTTGTGTACTCCTCTGCAGCAAATGAGACGTTTTGGTGATGAAACTCCACATGCACTACACTGAAGGATCCAATGCTATCTTTCAGGCGTTCCATATCTTCCTCTTATAGCCCCTACACCCAACCCCCACCAGTTAAATCCCTCTCTCCCGTGTGGTTTGGAATCTTCCAAAAGTGTGGACCAAATCCAAGCCAATCCATTAACAGGCCTAAGGTCCATGGACCTCATCACATCCTCTTCAATTGTTGTTACAAATTTCCTGACAACGTATTACATTGAACTTAAAATGCTGAAGGTTAGTTTACAAGCTATTATCAGCTTAATTCTATCGCGAATCACCCTTGCTTCTAACATATGACACAGTTTCTCTCTCCTTGGCAAACCAAAGGCGACACATACAAGCTGTATGTTCCTGTGGTTTCTGTATGAGAAAAGTGAGATCCTACTTCTCAATGCCTTCCATTTTCTTCAAGAGCAGCACCCCATTGACTGGTACCTGAAAGATGTTTCTTTGGATTGTTTAATTGAGGACACTTGTTCGACAGTTTCAGGCAGGCTCATAAAGACCCAACATGTGACCATCCATACACCGCATGGCGGCAACCTGCCAGAGCCACCAACAACCATGATTCATTTAGATATCCTTAGCCTTAAATGAGAAAGCGAAGTGAAAATGGCAACATGAGGTCGTAAACATCTAAAATCAACGGGATGCACATGAATATAATCTTAAGATGCTGAATAGTATAGAATGATTCATAGAACTTTTAACAAACTTAGATTAATGTTTAAGGAAGGTAACTCCTACGAAAGTTCTAGATTAGGGTAGATCTGTACCTTCCCATGGATCTCATATTTGATGGGACCATTAAGCTCTGCACCTAAAGTCATTAACTTCGACACAGTATCGTTAATGTCGGTCACAGTAAAGGATAAGAGTGAAGAGTGCCCCTTCTGCATGACAGTTTCACTGTAATACAAGCATTAGCAACTAAGCAATCATTCATCTGGTGACAACAGCCTTAATATTGGAACTGAAAGTTCCATTATAGTAAAGAAAGCTCACAACACCCTTCTATGCGTGCGTACAAATGAATGCCACAGAAGCTAGGATAAAACAGTGCTTGTTATAAGCAATAGGATAGGATATGCCCAGAAAAGTGCTTTTGCAATCTATGCAACTCAACCTCACAAAGTATGTGCAGAGTAGCAAGCTTGTACATAAGCTGTTTCAGATGTCCGAGTTGTATAGCATTGTCAAAATTATTAGGCAACCGGCACAATGGTTTCGGTCACTCACGTCTTCGATGGCTCAAAACATCTGAATTCAACCTTTAGAAAGTTTAAAATCATTTTCATATGCCATTAGAAGCCTTCAACAGTTTTTGCCTTACTATGAAAAAACAATTGTTTCCCCAGTAGGTAAAGCTACGCCAATGGGGCACCAAAGGGGAAATCTTAGTGCAGCATTTCAATCTAGAAACTCGAATTTGTTGATAAAACACTGTCATGCTTGCTTTCTGAGGCTTCTCATGAAAAATACACCAATAATCAAATTAAGCTACAAGAAGACTACTTTCAATGTATCTCTCGCCGCAAACTTTGCACTTGATATCAAAAACTATCACCGGTAAGAAGAACAGTTTATGTATCACTAGGTAAGAAGCCTTTGACAAAACTGTTAACAAGCCCACGGTCACTATTGATACTGTGGTATAGCCAATTGAACGTGACTGTTGTCAAGTATAAGATGGTTATGGCATGAAGTCCAGTTTCCATAGTAGAGATCTGTACCTTCGAACAAAACCTCTTACGCCAATGATGTGTAAGCCTCGACCATTTAATAATACGTGGACATGCGCACATATCTTTATTGCACAATGAAAGGCATGCACCTTAAATTGTGTACCGAAAATCATGTAACTGAAGCATATATAACCACAACTATATGATTTTCAATACATAATCTAAGATGGTGTGGGCATCATTGAGCCATAAAAATGACGTTCATGTAGTACATACATCGGGACCTCGGGCGAGGAGCAGTGGCGGAATCAGGATTTCATTACTGGGGGTGCAAAAAATATATTGAAATCACCAAAAAAAATTAGGTAAACTAAATGCACTTTTCGATAATACACAAGAAAAATACTAAAAAATCTAAAAGCATTAAGCTTCATGAGAGTCACTAAAGACTCTTTTACAACACAAAAAAAAAGAAGAAAAAAAAACAATACAAAATAAGATGAAGTTACTGAAGTCAGTAAATTTTTCTGAATAAATTAACCAGAAGGATGCATAAACCCTTAGTGCATCCTAAAATAAGACTAGAAATGGTATAAACCTAATCACATATGACCAAAATTAGTACAGCACCTCTTGAAACTCGTAGAAAGCTCAACATTACACCATAAGCAGAAGCTCACGCCACAAGTTAAATCTGAGAATTCTTGCCTTTTAAGCGTCTTTGCTTCTTAAAGTTGTACGTAACGTTAACATGTATGACGTCACCATTTCTGAATATCAACCTCTTAATCTCACAACATCACATTCCAACACAATAGTACATTTCAACCTCCCAATTTAAAAACTAAATAAACAAACAAGCTCAAGATCAAGATCAAGCACGCATATCTTAAAAAAATCAGTAAAAAAATAGATTTATGCAATTAGGAATTGTTTAAGCAACAAATTAGGAATTTGGAAAGCAAATTAAATAAGCAATTAGGAAAGCAAATCAATTAGGAGGGAACAAATCTGCAAATGCGTATCTCAAATTCAAAACGTGGATGACTCGTTATAGATTTAAGCCGTTAAATCAAAATTGGCTCTCACAACTCACAAGAGATAATTAACTGCATATGGGGTTTTATCATCTGATAGAAATCATAATCAATCAGAACAATTGAACAAGTGCATGTAATTACGGTAAGTGTAACCCTAAATTTATAACGATCAAAGCATCAAACGACAGAAAATCAGCATATAACTAATTAGTATGCCTACCGAAGTCTAATGATGTGAAGTGTATAGTCGTCGTCGCCGGCAGAGGGATGCTGGCCGCCGGTCGTTGTCGACTCGTCGTCGCCGGTCACTAGTCCCGTCGCGTGCCTTGCCATCGCCGTTTTCTGTCAGATCTGGAACAAGAAGGCCGGTCTCCTCTCGCATCTCTCGGCTGTCTTGATTCGAGGGAGAGAAAGACAGAGTTTGATCTGTCTGAGCTGAGGTCAGAGGGAGAAGCCATGGCTGTGTTGTCGTCCGACCGTCTCCCGTCGGTGATTGGATGTCTGGGCGAGAGTTTGAGAGAGGAGGGCAGAGAGTGAGGTGATGGTGGTTGGAGAGAGAGTCGGGCAGAGAGAGCAAGTGAAGAGATTTTTTTTTAAGTTCAGGGGGTACATTAGCCCCCCCCCCCCTCCCGTACCACGTGGTTCTGCCACCGGTGAGGAAAGGAACTGGATGCAATATTGGAGCATATAAGAAGTAGGATGAGAAGCCTATAGAGACGAACAGCATGAACAACATCCAATAATGCATGTGTACCGCTGTAAAGCTAGTCCGTATGATCAGATTACTAATTCTTAGCTCAATGCAACTTACTTGTTAATCATCATGGCATTCAACTCCGAGTAAAAAGATATTTTCTAACGGTGATATTGTGGCTACTGTCAACGGTTAAAGGACTCCTACTTTTAGGCAAAGAAACCAATGTTAAGAGAAATCTTTCACCTATATTTTGCTTGCTGTTATTCTACTCAGATTTGGAAAGAGGTGCTCTCTAGTTGTTAAAGTGCCCAACAAGCAGCCACATGGGATTGGATATAGCATTAAGACGGGTTTTAAGGGAACATCTTAAGGTTTAATTCACCTAAAAAAATGACGAAGGCTCCCAAGTCCCAAAGCAGAAAACAGTACCAATGTTACTAGGTATCTTCGCTTGATACATATTTGTAACAGTTTGAGAATGTGTGATCTAAGCATGTTCAAGAGTGGAGAATACTTCACAGGTCACACCATCAATCACTGAAATTCAATTACTACCCATAACCAAAATTCAAAAATTCCACAACCGTTTTTCCCTGAAAATCCAACTAGTCCATGCCATATTTTCTTCCCTCAAGTAAACATCACAATGACTACTTCAAATATGTAAGCATTCACCTTGCAAGATCATATTTAAGCACACATTACGCATTAGAACCACTTAGACATCGTTTGATACATTTCTATTTTCTACAAGTCAATAACTTAAACTGCATTTTACGATTACGAAGTCAAATCTTTGTGTATAGACATGAAGACATGATTGCAATTACCATACGAAATTTTCCACCATTGTCGTGTGGCGAATTGTATTAACAGTTGGATTTAGGTACATAAGAGAATAATAAAATGGGCAGCTTAAATTTGAAATTTTTGAAACCACAACAATGAAATGGGGGGGGGGGGGGAGAGACCTAGGGGACTATGTATATTCATGTACATATGTATATACATATACATGTATACATATATGAAAACCTGTAGACTAACGCATGCTTTGAGTTTTTTTTTTTTTATGGTCTACTTTGAAAAGTTAAAGATAGCATCCTGAAATTTCGTAAACAAACCAAAATCTTGATTCTCTTTCTGATCTTAGTTTTTGCCATATTTTCTATAAATCTACTCTCTATTTCGCTGTAAGCTTTCTCTTTACCATGTTATTCTTTCACCAGAAATGGATTAGGTCTAACCGGAGACTTCTTGTTTTTTCAGGCTAGCACCCCCCCTTTTTGGTATCAGAACCATAGATTCTAAAGAGATTTTTGTTTAGTAAAGGAGAATGTCTGAGTAACCCAGAGCAAGTAACCCCTTTTATTCAACAATGAGTAATTCATTTTCTTTTGATGAGATTGCTAGTTATGAAATATATTATGAAGAATTTAGCAGATTCTATACAACTTTAGATTTAATAGAATACACAAATGATAGAATTAGGACTTATATAGCAGAAGATACAACAAGATTAAGATATGACCCTTTAAAACATTATCTTCTATTGTTTTTAGATATAAACTCTCTTTTATTAGATCTAAACAATTATCTAAAACATTTGGTATGCTTTTATATACATCTTATGGATATGGATAATTGTAACGCCCACGAAAATTCGGAGCTCCGTTGTCCAGAACTCCCAGGTCGTTAACCTACCGGATCACATCACACCTGTCAGACCTGTTCACTAACACATATTCCAAATCATCTAATTCTGTATCAACTCATATTCGTCAAATACAAATTTACAAAACTTCTTGAACTTAAACTATTAAAACTTAGATTCTTTACAAACTCAAGTCCTTAAAAACTAAGGTAACGTTACAGACCCACACAGGGGTCTCATTACACGGAAGTGGCAGCCCACCGGAAGCTCACACAGACTCTAATCCATTCCCGAATCTACTACAGCTTATTGTCACCTGCAGAAGGGAATCAAACAGAGAGTGAGCTTTTGAGAGCTCAGTAAGGTCGCACAAGGACTACTAAAAGAATCACAAACGATTCCAAAGAATCCAACAGACAAAAATTTCCAGAATACTTTAGATGGTCAAAAAATTCAATGACTTCCAAAAGGATAAAAAACTCATCAGAAATAAATACCAAAATAAACCAGAACAAACACGACGGATTCTAAAATAATCAATAATAGATCATTTTTAGAGTCATCATTTTTCAAAATACAATGAAGATTTTTCAAAGGATTTCAACAGAAGCATAAATCATTTCAGATAATAATTTTTAGACATTTTTGTAACAGTCACGACAGTATACAGAGCAAATAAAATAAAAAATCAACGTTGATCCTGGGTGGTCGCGATGCCATTCCGGCAAAGCACAGAAGTGTACACATGCATGATGTACTAAAATACTAGTCCACTTGGGTACTAGCCTGCTTTTTCCTACAGTATTCAGACTAGCCTTATTACACCCTACTACAGAACAGAAACCCAGGTCAACACAGAAAAATTAACAATAACAGTGAGCCTTAACGGAAGCTCAATCACCAAAATCAATTCGGATTTCAATAACAATAATCATACTGACATAAGTCAACATTCAGAATTTTCAGAAGAAACCAGAATTTTCAGAAGAAAAATCACAGATAAACAACAAAAAACGATTACGAATAATTATCGAGTTTTAAGCACAACAATTCGGAAGAACGAATATAGATAATTGTCAAATTTGCTCAGCTCACAATAATAGGCGAGCATCATAAGATTTCCAAATAATTGAACCAGATTCAATATTAGGGTTTTCTGGACAAGAACATGCTGATATTAATGCATACTTCAGAGTTCGACATTAGTCATAAGTAATTCAAAAGAGTACTTATAAGTACGAATTATCAAAATAAGGGTTCGGATGGAAGTCCTTACCCAAGGTTCAGATAGAATCCCTTACCTGGATCCGCAACTAAGTTATCCTAATCGGAAATCTTTAGCTTTAACCTAAACGGAATAATCAAATCATTAGAACATAGCCTATAGAACAAAAGTATAACTTAATACGAACTCACACATGCTCCCAAAATGAACCTTCCCTCTAGGGTGTACAATTACCAAAATGCCCCTCTCGGACTTAAATTACCAAAATACCCCCGTTACAATTTAATTCTCAAAATGACTTTTTCATAAGCAAAGTCACTAAAATAATCTTACTATATGTAAATTTACTTCCAAATACCTCTTATAGGTAAAATTACCAAAATACCCCTTCGGGTGGTAAATTACCAAAACACCCTTGGGGGTTTCCGGCACTCGAAAAATATCAAAAATATCTTAAAATGCTATTTTAAACATCCTGATGTTATTTATGGCCTAAAAAGTATTTTAGAGAATTTTCGCCTGAAAATCCCGAACCAGGGTCCGGACCGAGCGCTAAAAGGCCAGTTTCGCGAAAAAATACCTATCTGCCTTGGAATGGCACAAAATTTTAGAATATGAATCATATCAGTAAAATAAGATTTTTTTAAAATTTTCAAATCAAAACAGCTTGGTTTGATACGCTAAATAATCCGATAAAGTTCTTTAATCGGTGCCCCAATTTAGCGTTCTTCACGGACTCTGAAAATTCTCAAAACATTCCAGAGAGTAGTTCTCGTAAAAACATTAGGGGTTACAGTTTTGAACTTTGTCTAATTTTGGCTTTAACTATTTATAAAAATTTGTGAGAAACTGCCTAAATTAATTTTCTGTTTTTAGCGACAAATACAGTTACTGTTCACATTAGCCCACCCACACACTATTTCACTGAAACTTACGCACTAACCTTCTTCCTCAATGGGCTGCTAGAACACCTACTGAAATGCTTCACCTTCATGCACATACACACGACCTTACTTAAACACATTCATTACACATATTTACACTCATTAACATACACTAACACACACACCAACACTGAATTGCACACACAAATCCCACTCAACTCACATTTGAACACACATACTGTAATACCCAGAATCCTAAAATACTCTTCGTAAATTAAATTGGTATTTTTAGCGACAAATTTAAAATTTCTTAACATTGATATTATTATTTAGTGACTATATATTTTATTACCTAACGTCAATATGTATTTTAGCGACAAATTAAGTTTAAGCATTGGTATGCTTTATAGTGACAATCAGATTTTTAGCGGTCTACTTATTAGCGACATTTTGGCAAACGAGACATCATAATAACTCGTCGCTAAATTTCTTAATGCTTAAATGATCATAAGATATATTGTTGGACCATTTTCGCAATAGTCAATTTGGGTAAGAGGATTTAGCGACAAATGAAAGGATAAGGTTTTCTTTCTTTGTTCAACTAGGGTTTCAATTCATATATATACCTAATCTTCACTAGCCGCCGCCCCAAGGGCTCTAATTCCAGCCGTCATACCACTTGAGAGAGAGAGAGAGAGAGGGTCTTCAGAGAAGGGATTTGGAGGATTCTTTTTCCGGCAAACTTCTTTCCGATAAGCTTTATTGTCTAACGTTTTTTTCTCTAAATGTATATGGGAATTGTTGTAGTTCGCAAATTCGAAACAATTGTGTATATATATATATATATATATATATATATATATATATATATATATATATATATATATATCCACATAGCATGAAATCATGGCTGTTTATAAATTGATTTGTGGGTTTTCAAGGGGGCGGTAAGGGGTTGGATGTACAGGTGACAGCCTTGGGCTGTCATGGCAGAGAGATCGATGGAAGGAAGTAGCAGCCATGGCTGTCGTGAGCGACGGAGGTGACTGGGCAGCCATGGGCTGCCATAGTGGCATTTTTCGATGCTTTGTGAGGGTGTGTAAAGCTGTGAAATGGTGAGGGAATGTAGCTGCTAAGGCAGCTACTGTGTGTATGTTTGTGAAGAGGGTAGTGTGTGCATCAAAAGGGTGTGACTGTGAAATGAAAAAGGGGAAGGCAGTAGCTGTGTACTTTGTGTGTGTGTGTGTGTGTGTGGGCGTGGAGATGGCTGCCAAGAAGGTAGGCAGCGTGTGCATGGTGAACATGCCAGTCGTGTAGTTTTGGTGTGTGGGATTTTTGTGTGTATGTGGGCTTTAGATAGGTAGAGAGAGAAAAGTGAGGATGTAGTGTAAAATGGGTTTGTGTGTAAGTGCTGTGTGGAATGAATATATGTGGGTGTGAGAAGCAGTGTGTTTTGAGGTTCAAATGTGAACCTGATTGTGTGAAGATCTTGAGTGCAAGTGGGTGAGTGAAATGAAAATAAGGGGAAAGCAGTGTGAGATGAAGAATGCTGCGTGAGGTGTGCATGAGTGCAAACCGTGTGGGTGTGGGGAGATTTTCATTTTAGTGTGCCTGTGTGTGATGTGTGTGAAAGGGTATGTGTGTGTGTGTAGTGCTGTGTATATAGTGTGTGTGCGTGAGTGTGCTGTGAGGTGTTTTGAACAAATGGAAGGAGCGCAGTAGCTCTGTTTGAGAGAGTGTGTGTCTAAAATGGGTGAAGCAGTGAGTGGAAGTGAGTATGTGTGTTTGAGTTGTGGGTTTTGTGAGTGTCTTGGGGTGATGTGTGCAGGTGAATGAAGAAGGAGCTGGGCGTGTGGGACAGTGGTGAAATTTGTGTGTTGAGTGAATAGGTATGGGAGTGATATTTATATAAAATATATATGTGGTGTGTTTACATATGTGTGGATATTAAGAATATGAAGAATGGAGAAGACGGATAGACCCACTACCTGTGAGGGAATAGCATAAGCATGTGTGTACTGTGAGATTTTGTGTGTACAAATGTATATAATGAGAGAGAAAAGTGTGCAGCTGTGAAATTGTGGGTATCGGGTTAGCGTTAAGTGAGATACATGCATGGGGTAGCGTACGGTAATTGTTAATGTGTAAACTTTTAAAGTACAATACGTTAGGCTATATTAGGTTATGTGGCAAAATTTTATAATTTTCTGAAAATCGTATGTATTTGTTATATTTTCTTCATGTTCAGACTTATAAAATTCTTTTGAGTCTTTAAACTCATGAAAATATTTTGGAAAAATTAGGATAATAATTTTTCAGTAAAAGAAAGACTCAGTATAAATTTGGTAATTTTTGGAGTTGATTTATTATCATTTTTCGTATCGCATTGAATTTAGTAAAGTAAAAAATAAAGAAATAGTTTCAGCGCCTTTTAAATCCTGATTTTTTATTTCCATAATTTTTTACATGTATTAAGGTTTGTATAAAAATTCTGAGTCTTTATTTTCAATTAAAAGCAATTATGATAATATATTGGTTTTTAGTGTATTTAGGGAAATTATTTTTAATTTGAAAATAATAAAAAATATTTAAAAATAATATTTTTAATCCATATGTTATATTAAGCTATAAATAATGCTTAATGAACGATAAGAATATTTTTGAAATATTTTTGAGTCTCGGAGAGTGTGACGAGTGTCAGGGTAGGTTGGCCGTGTGTGAAATCGCTCCGAGTGTCATCATTTTCGGGTAAAGAAATGGATTCATTGTGGATAGCTATATAAGGTTAATAATATAGCAGATTAGATAATGTTCTGATAAATGACATTGCCCAACCTAGGTTAATTCAAAGGATTTTATCGAGGCCGTTGAGCAGTGAATAGCTTGGACTGAGGTAAGGGATTTCTTCTGAAACCCTATTTCATCTATTTGATATCGTAAACCTTCTTTCTAAATTGTTATTGAAGCTTTCATTGGACTCAGTTTATAATTGTTATGAAATTGTATTGATTGCCCTTAATACCCTGTTTTGAGCCTTACACGTTTATTGTAAATCCTTATCGATGCTCGAAATTTATTACTCATTGTGCGTCGATTTATTCATTGTATTATCAACTATTGCATTCTGCATATTGACATGAGTTAGTGTATTGAGGAGTTATAAGGATGGTCTGTATCGGGGGTGATATAAGGATGATCTGTTATTGTCGGGTGATGCTAGTACCTTAAGGATCTAGCTAGTGTTCATATGCATATGTAACCACTGTGTTATTGAGCATTGCCTTTGTGGCTTTGCTAAGTGATTTTCCTGCACTGCCTGTGTGGCTTTGCATTATACTCATGTTCAATATCATCTGCATCGTTTCAGTATGATTGAAATTGTTTGTCTCTATCTGTTTTGGGGATTGAGTTGAATCTCTTCCTTTTTCATTTTGAAGTGAATTTGATGATCATTTGTATTCGTCTTCCTGGATTTTTGAGCGACCTTACTGAGCTCTCAAAAGCTCACTCCCTTTTTTCTGCTCCTTTCTGCAGGAAATAATCATCAGTAAGATTCCGGTACAATGAGCTTGATTATGGATTATATTAGCATTTTTTATAAATTTCTATTTAAGCCCCTGCGAGGGAACCGATGAGTAACTCAATAGATTAAATACATTACATTTGTTTTAAATGAGAACTGTTTGTTGAGACAGTTGAGTTATTGTAAAGCTTTGATATAGATGTTATTGGGTTATCCTTAGTGGTACTGAATGGATGGAATAAGTAAGCATTGATTGATTGAGTGTTAATGTTCCGGAAAATTCTGGGATGTTACACATACAACCCACTCAGTCACTCGCACACACCCTGCACAGCCAAGAACACGTACGTTCAATGTCCAACACACACACACACTGACCACCCACAACTTTCGAAAATTCACCTTAACACACACAATTACACCCAATTCTTTAAACACGGACACACACTGCGAAGCACAACCAACGACCCACACCAGTCCTACGGTTTCACACCCTAAAACCCCACACTAACACTTCTTTGTTACCCCGATATACATATATTCATAACCTAAAATTCACCTATATACATACACCATACACAGCCGTGAATAACCCAACAATCTCACACACTGCAACTATCGAAAACACACACCACCCAATGTTAAACACACACACAATCACTAGAAAAAGATTACCTTGAAGAAAACCCCTCCATCTCCCCCCCCTTCTGTGCTTTACTCAGTTTCTTTCTTCTTCACTCTCTCTCTTTCTCTCTTTGAATTATTCGGTTGAGATTTCCCCCATCCATGAAGGTTCCCCTGTTTTTTTTTCTCTTCTTTTCTCTGTTTTCTTGCTCTATTTCTTGTTCTTCAGCTACTGTTCATTATTTGTTTCTTCTTTTAAATTTTCCAAATCTCTTTTCTCTTTTCTTTTAGTTAGCTAAAATAAATCCAATCAGATTAGTCACCAACCATTGTGGAGGAGGTGGCAACTCTACACAAGTTGGTTTCTCATATTTTGACACCTAATGCCATCTTTCTTAAAATTGCAAATCAACCCCCACAAGTTTTCAAAATTACAAAAATACCCCCAAAATTTCAAAAATTATATTTTTGTCCCAAAATTCTTTTAAGCTTCTACAAGCTTATAATACCCGAGTATTGCTCAAAATTAGCGCCCGTTTATTTTTCAGGTCACGGATGACTATTTTAAACAGCTTCTGAAGTTCAGGATATTACAATAATAATAGTTTTTATCATGAAGAATATTATAGATAAATAGCTGAAAGGCAGGAAGAAAATGCTTTAGAAAATATAATCAATCATATAAATAGACTCGAAATAAGTAATGATAGTGAAGACGACAATAATGATTATGCATGGGACGAGGAGGCCCTTGCTAACTTAGACAATACTTTAGGAGGTGTATAGATTATATGTCCACAAAGACTAGCGATTACTTAAATTTACAAATTGATACAAAAAGTCTAAAAATAATTAGAAAAAATCTAGATTATATAAAAGATAGTATAAAACAAAACAAAAATAAGACAAAAATAGGTCATTCCAAGCAAGATATTATCAGTATTTTAGAAAATATTAAAGAAAAACAAATACAAATAGAAGCTAAAGCAGAAGTTCTTCTAGAAAAAATAAATAAACAATCTATAGAATACAAACATGAACTCGATAAATTTAAATTAAGAAATAGAAAGTTTAGAAAAACAAAATAGTAAGATAGAAGATAATTTAAGACATTATTTTAAAATACAAGGAATAGAATACAAATGAGTAGTTCAAAAGACTATGAAGAAAACATAGATTATAAACAAATCATTATAGAAGGCAATAAATATTTAACTCCATCTGAAGGCATATCTAAAAATATGTTAGGTAGCCCTAATGATTTAATAAATAGAAAACAAAATAATATTATTATAATGTTACTTATGACCTGTCTAAAAAGAATAAATAAACTAGAACTAAAAACAAATACTAAAAACAAAGAAAAAGATATTAATTTAGATACAGAAGACTTATGTAAGAAATTAGAAAACATCACTATAGACAAATCTACAAATGTTAAAACACAAGAAAAATGAAAATTTTTAGTTTATAATAATAAACAATAGTTGAAACATATTAGGAAGAGGAAATATGGAAGACAGAAATAGAACAGAAGTACTAGCCACTGAAACAAGAAGACAAAATGAGAATACAGTTAGAAACAGAATTCTTAGACTATATAGAACTCCACAAATGCCAGTTTCTCTAGAACAAATAGTAGACATAGATAGCAAATTGAACAATTCAGGCAAAACAGACTAGACTTAATTTCTCTACAAATTTTATATCAACACAATGCTGCTTTAAACCAAACAAGATTATTTATGCATTATAGAGAAACCCAAAATAGATGTATTGGAGAAGATGTAGTAAGCATAAACGTTATTAATCCTAAAGCTGAACAAGAGTTAATTAGATGAAACTTCAATTTAACACATATAGGTTTATTCGTAATAGGCATAAAAGGATTAACAAGAAGAGATACAGGCGCTAAAGTCTTTTTAGCCATAGTAGATGATAGATTTTCCAGCAAACAAGCAATAATAGGAGCCATAGAAGTAGATATGAACAACAATGGCGGCATATTTTACTGTGCACCAGATTTTTGTATAAACACAACATATTTTGAAAAAAATATAAAAATTAAAATTATAACCAAATGATATGAAAATTTTCAGCAAGGCAAGAACCTTTTAATATGTACTACTTTTATCGGTAAATTAACACAAAGTAGTCAAGTAGGATATAAATTAAGCATAGAAGACACATCAAAATTCATCATAAATAAAGGAATTAGACTCCTACCTCCTTACCAAGTTGATTTACTAGAAAATTATGGACAAGAATGGCAAGTAGATAGAATGATAGGATTCAGTTCAAGAAATTGCATTATACCACAGACAGCTTATGGTACTGTAATACGTCAGGAAGAATTTACTAATTACATAGAAGCAAATAACAACCCAGACATAACAGAAAATAACGATGATTAAGTCAGAAGACCTAGATTATAAAATTTTAGATCAAAAGATAGGTACTACTTAAATAGGTAGAGGATTAGACATAAAACAATTAAAAGAAGTTTTAAGTATTATAGAAAGAAATGAAGCAGAAGAACTAGATATATTTTGTCCCAAAGAATATAGTTATAACGATAATAAATTCAATGATATAATGAACAAGATAAAAGACTTAGATATAAATATAAAACCTCAAAACCAAAATTATATAAACCAAGAAATAGACAATAATATAGATTATAAAATAGAATTAGACAATAAAATAAATAAAGCCTTAGAAGACATAGGAAATTTGAGAAAGAAAGAAAAAACAATAGAAAAATAGATAGTCCATTAATAGAAATAGACCATCTAGAAAATACAAGGTCAATAAACATAAAAGATTTTGAGGATAATTTAGATTTATCAGAAAACTATGAAACTAAATCAAATCTTACACAAATTAATAATACAAAACAAAAATTTGTCTTAATGAATGAAACACCATACATTTTAATGGAAGAAGGCAGTGGTTCGGGAACCACTAATAATAGTAGGTTCTATACAACTCAACCAACTACAAGACCACAATACCAGTTTGAAATTTTACCAAGACAAAGTGTTAACATAGATAACAATAGTTCAGACTTTAGTAAACCTCAGTATAAACCTAAACGCAAAAAGCACCATTTAGAACAAAATTTTAAAATTCAAAAGGCAACTGATCCTTTTATTTTAAATATAACATCAGTAGATCCCCAACAACGAAATAATTATATACATGTAACATCCCAGAATTTTTCAGAATGTTGGCACTCAATCGATCAATACTTACTTATTCAATCCATTCAACACCGCTAAGGATAACCCAATAACCTCCAGGTCAGAGCTCTACAATTACTCAAATTCTATTATCCGATCATTCCATGAGATCCTCAACTGTCCAATTTATTCATTACCACTAAAGGTACCCAATAACATCCATGTCAAAGCACTATAATCCAACAACTATCTTAACAAATTGTCCCAAAACAATAGTAAAGTACTTAAATTATTACATTACATAATGGTTCTCTAACAAGGCTCAAATAAATAATAATGTAAGAACATAAACTACTTTGAAATCCAAGCTCGTCCGTCCCGAAATCTTACTGACAGTTATTCTTGCAGAAGGGAATAGAAAAAGGGAGTGAGCTTTCGAGAGCTCAGTAAGGTCGCTCAACATTTAGTAGGGATTACAAATGAATTGGTCAGAAAATTATATCAATGACAATATATAGACAATGTTCTCAAATTTCTCAATTTAAGATTCAATGAGTACACTTTCGATTTCACTGAAACAATGCAGGTGATATTGGACATGAGTATATTGCAAAGTCACACAAGCAGTGCAGGGTAACACTTAGCAAAGCCACACAGGCAGTGCTCATTAACAATATGGTTACATATGCATATGAACACTGGCTAGACCCTCAAGGTACTAGCATTTCCCGACAATAATAGACCATCCTTATATCACCCCCGATACAGACCATCCTTATAACTCCTCAATACACTATCTCATGCCAATATGCAGAATGCAATAAGCGATATTACAATGAATAAATCGACACTCAAAAAGAAATAAGTACAGAGCATCGAATGAGATTTTCAATAAACGTGTCAGGCTCAAACAAAGGTTATTAAGGATAATCGATACAATTTCATCACAATTATAATTGAGTCCAAAGAAATAACGATAGCAAATCAGAATAACATATGAATCAAATAGAAGAGTTAGGTTCGGATGAAAATCCCTTACCTCAGTCCAGCTATGCGCTCGCTGCTATTCAACATTGTTCAAAACCTCGAGTTAACCTAAATGGGAAAATTAATTATTAGAATTCAACCTAGCCTCACCAACTATTAATATAATACTAAATCTTAATCGTTGCTCACTCCGACACTCTTAACGTAAACAAAAACGAATCAGATTTCTCGAACGGCTAAACCCAACGGATAACCACGCACACTCTGAAAAGCGTTAAGACACTCCAAAAATGATACTAAATTATTATAAAATACTTTTGTAACTCAAAACACCATAAAAAGTTATAATATAAATTTTCTAAAATTTTGAATTAAAAATGATTTTCTTAATTACCAGAAAAAGCCCAAAAATAACAATTAATGCTTCTAACTCAAATAAAAGTTCCATAATTTTCATGATAGCTTTATAATATATAAGAAAAATACAAAAATTAAAATTGGAATTTAAAAAGCACCGAAATTATTTTAAAATCATTCGTTTCATTAAATCAAATGCGATACAAGTTGATATACTAAATCAACTCAGAAATTAATGAAACTTAAACTGAGTTGTCTTTCTACTATAAAAGCCCTACTGTAATTTTTACGGAATTTAATATTAATTGCAAATTCTCAAACAAATTTTAGGATAGCTGCGCTTGCAAAAATACTAGAAATACCAAACGACATCAGAAAAATATGAAATTTTCACAAACATTCTAATATTGTACTAGGAACCTTCCTGTAAAGCTTCAGAATTTTTGGACAAGCGTACCGTACCAACAGCCACGTGGTACAACTGTGCAAGCACAGTGTACCACTTTACATACATTTACTTGACTGAAAGAAAGACTCCGTCCATTTTGTTTTTTTAAAAAAGATTATGCTTACCTCCGACCATGAACTAGATTTTAAATCGATTATGCTTTCAAAAGAACCTTCATAGTAATCTTAGAAGTTTTAAACAAAAGTGGGAGCGAGTCGTTTAGTGTTAGTTGTCGAGTGATTGCTTTTGAAAACCCGTAGACTAACGCATGCCCTGAGTTTTTTTCAAAAAGAAAACCTTGACAGTTCAATTCAGCATCCTGAGATTTAGTCTAGTTATAAGTCTACCCAGCATCCTTAACCTTTGTATGTATATACATATGTATATGTATACATACATACATACACATGTATACATATGTACATACATGTATTTCTATTATTAGTGGTTCCTGAATCACCACTTTCATCCATAAGTATGTATGGTGTTTCATTCATTAAATTGAATTTTGTATTGTTTGTAGTAATTTGTGTTTTAACATAGTCTGTCTCAGTTGTTATAGAATTTGTTTCATAATTTACTAAGTATTCTTCTTCTAGATCTAGACTTTCTTTTAATCTAAGGTCTTCTGTATCTATTGACTTTGCATCATCCAAACTAAGATTTCGATAACTTGTTCAAATATACTTCTTAATGAAGGGGTCCAGTTAGGGTGTTCTTCATAGGATTTTTTAATTGTTTCATATATTTCTCTTCCTAAAGCACCTGGTAATTTATTTAAAAATTTATCAACTGTTCTACTATAAATATTGCCACTTTGTGAAGCAAAATAATAATATTATTGCATAAATGGTTTTATATGATGTTAGTTGTATAAATGTACTTGTTTTAATTTCCTGACTGCCTCAGTTTGTATTATGGTGTCTCCAGTATTAGGATTTCTTCCAATTAATATTAATTGTATAGTGTTTTAAAAAATTCTCGATGATCTGTACAAATGATCCTACTGCCATTTTATAGGCAGAAAAAAGCTATACACAGTAATTTACATGATTGCCTAACTTTACACGCGTTCTAACTTTTACAGACCACATGACAGAGAAGAAAGTAAAGATGCCTTTACTAAAGTCGTAAAAGTTACTTTATAAAAGAAGATTCTTTGATATGTCCTTTTCTTCTTTCTGCTTTAGTGATGTCTTTCACAATTGCTAAAGGTTGTCTGCCCCTTGTCTGCCATCTTTCTTTTGTAAGTGCATTCATCCATCCAGCTATCTAGCAAGAGATTCCTTCTGCCTTTTGTCAAATTGTCAAAAGTTGCTACTATCTCTATCTTCTATAACTTTGTCTTCACTTTTCTTTTCTTCTCTGTTACAAGTTACGACTGCCGAAAGTTGTTTAGAATCTACTTTCTTCCTTTGTTTTTCTTCTTTCTTTGCCAGTTTTTTCGTCTTGTATTCATGTCTTTGTATCTTCAAAAGATTCGCTAGATGAGTTATTAGGACTTTGTCTCTGTGCTTCTTGGAAAAGACTACTTGTTGCCTCCGTTTCATCTGATTTTGTAACGAGCTTTTTACTGACAAGTTCTGCGAAGGCTTTAGCTACTTGCCTCTGAATTGCTTGGGCTTGTCTTTTTGCTTTTTTATTCTCTTGTTGTAACATCCTGAAATTTTTCGGAACGTTAACGCTCAATCGATCAGTTCATTAAGACAGTAATATCCTCAACCTCAAAATACCACAACTGTCAGAGCAACTAAACCATAAAATTTAAATCTTAGTAGACCATTAGAAGTATCAAACTAGGTCTTAAAAATTTAAACAATAATGTTTACCCACGCAGGGGTTCTAATGATGAATACCAAAATCTAATTTCTTCGCTTTCGCTTCCTCGGCTTTAATCCCTATTCAGGTAACCTACTGCTGGCGGTCACCTGCGGAAAGGAAGTCAAAGGAGAGTGAGCTTTCGAGAGCTCAGTAAGGTCGATCAAAGATTTAAAAAAACAGTAAAACGATTCGGACAAGTTTCATATTTAATCCAAATAACAACTTTTTAAGACAGAGAAACAGAACGATTTAAATGATTTTCAATATACAATCAATGATAATTTCAAGACGGTTTTCAAAGAAAACCACATCATTTCAATATAAGCGTAAGGGTGAGTATCAACTCAATCCCATAAATAAATATGATTTCAAAACACTTAAAGTATAATAAAGCATGAATGGATAATATTCAAAACATTTCATGTGAAATAAAACATAAACAGGAACATTGAACATGAGCAGTACAGAAGCAAAGCCACCCCGACAGTGCTCGATCGCTTTACATATGCATATGTACACTGACTAGTCCATCTAGGTACTAGTTAAACCCATCCAACAGACCATCCTTATAACGCCAACAATACAGACCATCCTTATGGCTCCCAAGTTACTAACTCATGTCAACATTGAGAAGCAATAAATGCATTTGATAATATTCAAGGAATTTAAACACAATTCAAAACGTTTTACAATGATTGAATTTATTAAACAGATGAGAGTACCGAATTCCAAACGATCGCTATCAGGCTCAAATTAGGGTTTCATGGACAGTTTCAAAACAAACGCTTTTTATTTCAAACATAGAAATCAACAATCAATGTATTTTGTAAAACTGTTATTACAAACATTTGAAACAGAATAACGAAATGGGGTTCGGAGAGAAATCCTTACTTCGGTCCAAGCTATGCAACGCTACCAAACCTCGATCAAAAATCTCTGAATGAACCTAGATTGACAATTTATTTGTTAGAACATAATCTATGTCTAATATACTATAACCTAATATCCACTACCCAAACGATGCTCACTTCTAACTCCGAAATCGCTCCACCCAAAGCGCGCCTCACACGTGGCTAACCTAATTGAAATCCCTATACACTCTTTAAATGTGTAATGATACTCCAAATGCACATTAAATTATAATAAAACACCTTTATGGCTTAAAACATTATAAAAAGTAAAAATATGAATTTTCTGATATTTTTGAATTAAAATAATTTCTTTAAATGCAATAAAAACCCATAAATTCCCAAAATTACTTCCAACTGCAAACTAAGTCCCATAATTTTTATAAGAACTTTAAAATATATATAAAAATTACAGAATTTAAAATCAGAATTGAAAAGACATAAAAACTATTTCTTTATTTTTTATTTTTCTAAATCCAATGCGATACTGAAAAATGATAACAAATCGATTCCAAAAATCACAAAATTTATACTGAGTCTTTATTATATCATAAAGACATTATCATAATTTTTCCCAGAACATTTTCTGGGTTTAAAGGCTCCAAAATAATTTTACCATTCGAAAATTGCAGAAAATACTAAAAATACATACGATGTCAAAAAAATATGAAAATTTTACAGTAATTCTAATTTTGTTCTATGATCCTTCCTGTAAAGTTTCAACATTTTTTGACAAGTTTACGATACCCAACAGCCATGTTGTACAACTGTGCAAGCACAGTGTACTGTTCACGCAGAACACAGCTACTGTTCATCATCTTCTTCTCTTCTTTCAGCTTCTGTACAAACCCAGAATGCACACAGTTCACACATATGGCTGTCCCTCCCACTTTCCTTACCTTGTAAGACCCACATCATACACTACACTCACCTTATACATTACACCTGCAGGATTTCATCTTCACAGTTATTTTACAAACCACAGCACAGCCACTGCAGTGGCTTCTTCTACTAGCTCATTCTCTTGCTTACACCCCCCACACACAACGCATTCACGCACATAAACACTCAGTTGTTGTTGCCTTTCTTGCTCATAATACACACACGCGCGCACTCTCTCTCACAGCACTTGGCTGAACCACCTTTTACACCTACTCTCAGCTTGCCATTTTGGCAACTTCACCACATATTCCTCACTTGTTCACTCACCAAGACGAACATATATACACCTGTGGACACATTATATAAACACACATATATTCCACTTACCCATTACCTTCAACAATAAAACCACATATAAATATCTCTTCCAAATACCCACTGCCTCCAAGTTGATCAGCTAATCTACAAACCCTGAAGAATATCATGCATCAACCCCCATTTAAGCACAAATGCAGAAACCATCACCCCCGGCCAACACCGAACCCATACACACAAGCACACAGCTGGATTTTTCAGCCTTACCTTTTTGCTCATGCACACAGAAAAACCCACATGATCTCCCAAGTTCTCTCACGTCCCCCAACCCCTTAAATCTATGAGAAGTTAAATCACAGAGAAAGGTTTTAAAAGAAAAGCTTACCTGCAGAATTACACCCAAGTAGCCGGAGAAAAATATCCCTTTGATCTCTTCCTTGAAGATCTCTCTCTCAATATCTCTCTATCCCTTTCTCTCTCTCTCGGCAATGGTTGTGGCGGCTGAAGGAGTTTTGGGCGGATTGTCAGATATTGCTATATATTTATACCTAAAATAAAACCCTAGTTATAAAAAGACAAGAAAACCCTTCTCATTTTTTTTGTCGCTAAATCTCTTACCCGAATTTATCATCCCGAAAATGGTCCAACAATATATCTCTATGATAAATTATGCGTTAAGAAAATTATCAACTGTTTATTACGCTATCTCGGTCGACAAAACGTCGCTAATAATAAGCGCACCGATACTAAAAATAAATTTGTCGCTAAAAATATATCAATGCTAAGAAAATTAATTTATCGCTAAAATACTTGTCGACATTTAAGCATAAAAATATATCGTCTTTAAAAATTTCTAAAACTATCATTTACGCTAATTATCACGAATTACCTCAATCAATGTCACTTAAAATTGCCATCTTTAATACATAACTTACAGTTCTTCAAACATTCGTTGCTAAAGGTTGCCACTAAAATTTCACTCGCAGAAATCGATGCTAAATCCTGCACATAAAAGTCATCGCTTAATAACAAATTATCCGGCTAGGCCATACCAAGGTTCCGGGTGTTACACTTGTCTTCTTAGTTCTGTTTTTTCCAAACGGATAGGGGTCTCAGGATTTGGAATGTCCTTATTAGTTACCTGTAGGACTGGATGAGCAGTTCTTTTTCCCGAACTAGAGGGATTTTCAGAAGTTTTAAGTAAACTTCCAACTATAACAGGATTTGACAAGTCTTTACCAGCTACCTATTGAACTAGACCATGAATTCTTTCTCCTGAACTCGAAGGTTTTTCAGTAATTTTGAGCAAATTACCAGCTGCAACAGGACTTGATTTGTCTTTACCGGAAGCCTGTGAATCCGAACTAGCTATTCCTTTCACCCGGAAGTAATGGGTTTTGATGACTGGTGTTTTGAAAGAATAATGATGTATCTGTTTTTTCAGTCATTGGCTTCTAATTCTAAAACCTGTATATGTGCTTTAAGTTAGGCTATTTGTTTCAGTAGGATACTTATCCCAGACAATAGTTAAATCCAGACAACTTGTTGTTTTGTGCAAAAGACAATGGCATCATCCTCTTCGGTTCGGACAAGACAAGCACAGACAAACCAGTCTAACCCAGTTTTCCCCACACAATTCACTAGTTATATAGACAATTTAGGTTGAAATCGCATTAATTACAATGGTAATAATTTAGAAGTCATACATGCTGGATCTAGATTTCAAGTCAAAGATCCTAAACTTGGTCATTTTCCAGTAGATCAAGAACCCTTTTAGACAACTTATGGCAATCTTTTATTAAAAAAGACAGCGGATGGTTTGTAAATACTATGAATGCAGTAGCTAATTATTTTCATAAAATAAGAGACATTAAAGAGTACAATTTTTATTGTGTTTTTAGAGGCGTTATGCCAGGCATTTTTTAAAAGTTATCCAGAAGCCATGGTTGGAGGAGTCGGTAATCACCCTCAACCTTGGTATAAAAAATTATAACTTTTCAAGAAGCTACTAATCTTATGCAAACTCATTTCGGGCCTAACTACTATATCAGTCCAGATTGTCAAGACAAATCAACTACAGACACTATTGTAGATTGTGAAAACTGCAATACTTTAATCAAGCATATTAATATATTAAAAACAAGATCAGACCATTTACTTTTAGAAAAATCACGAAGTTTCTATGGTTTTTATGCAGCAATTTGTTTTCCCATTACTGCATTCTTCACATATTTTATTTTTGCCTTTAAATTCTATATAAGTCCCACCACGCTTTTGAGCGTACTCTGATAGTGTGTCAATATTAATGGGTGTGTGTGTAGTGTGTTGTGCTAACTGAATAAAGTCTTTAAAAATTGTTAAAGTATTATCATTTGCTAATGAAAAATTAATACCAAGGATAATTTTGCCTTCTTCATGTAAAACGGGTGTACAAAATGCTTGTTTTAGAAGATAGGGTTTAAATAGGGTTTAATATTGCTCCTAAAATTGGTTGTTTACAATAAAATATGCCTCCATTGTTATTCATATTACTTTTATTTCTCCTAAGATTGCTTGTTCACTAGTAAATCTATCATTTACAATAGCTAGAAAAAATTTAGCGCCAGTGTCGCTTATTGTTAAGCCTTTAATTCCTATTACAATTAATCCTATATGAGTTAAATTAAAATTTCCTCTAAACAAATCTTGTTATGAATCTGGGTGTATTAAGTTTATGCTTACTACATCTTCACCTATACATCTGTTTTGTGTTTCACGATAATGCATAAATAATCTTGTTTGGCTTGCAGTGGCGTTGTTTTGATATAAAATTTGTGGAGAAATTAAATCTAATCTATTTGCCTAAATTGTCCAATTTGTCTATCAATATCTATTATTTGTTCTAAAGAGGCTATGGGTGCAGGTGGATTCCTAAATAACCATAAAACTCGATTTCCAATCGTGTTTTCATTTCTTCTTCATGTTTCTGTGGCTAAAACTTGTCCTATTTCTGTCTTCTATAGTTCCTCTTCCTAAAATATGACTATTGTTTCTTATTATAAACTAAGAATTTCCAATCTTCTTTTGTTTTTACTGTTCTACGTTTGTCAATTTTAATATTATTTAATTTAATGCATAATTCATCTATGTCTGAACTAATTTCTTTTTCTTTTTTGTTATGTATATATATATATATATATATATATTGTTCTAGTTGTAAAGCATTATTGTCATTTTCGTCTTCATTATAATTTATATCTTCTAACTCATTATCTAATTGTAGAGTATTCATGTTATTTATTATGTCTGTAGGTACGCCTAAATTTTCTAAGGTTGTTTGTTCATCTAGTTGTCTAATTCTGCAGTGAAACTCAGTATAATAAATTGCATTATTTTGTTGGTCTTTACTATATATAAAAAGCCAATTAGGTGTTGAAAGAAAATGTCAAAATCTTCTAATAAAGAATCTAAATTCAAAAAATATCTAATATAAAATGATAAAGGATTATATAAAAGTGTGATAAAATCTGTATCTATATAATGTCTTATTCTACTATTAGTAACATCTATTGTTTCTGTAGCCGTAAAAAATTTATTAAAAGTGTCTAAAATATCTGACATTGTTTGTTGACTAAGATTAAAGTTTTAATCATGTCTTCAAAATTGAAAAGTTCCTGGTAAGGTTCGAGATTTAAACATCTAGGATTTTGGTTTAAATTTCTTCTATCCATTTCTATTAACTTGGATCGTGTAAACTATCATAGTTTTCTGTATAATGTATACTATTAACTTGTCTATTTCTTATAATCTGTCTTACATTAGAAGCAGCTTGAGTGTTTGTGTTTAAGAGTTGTCTGACGTACTCATCATGATATAACGAATTGTTTTCTTTATCTAACAACACTATATAATGTCTCAAAAGTTGTTCTAAGTATTCATTAACACGATTAAAATGAGTTCCTAGATTTAAGAAACAACGAACATATGTATCAAAAGAGTTTTAAACTAATCTAAATCTACCAGATTGTATATGAAATCTAATTCTACCATTAACGTGATTTAAAGCATTTAAAGATGCATAGAAATGATTAAATTGCGTGATGTCTACAGGATTTACAGAATATTGTTCATAATCTTATGTATAACTATCATAATATGTAGGAATTGGGGGTCGATTACTCATGATATGATGTAAAAGGGGTTACTTGCTCTGGGTTACTCAGTACTTCTCTTTTACTCGATAAATATCTCATCAGAATCTTTAAGTTTAAAAAACTTTGAAGGCTCTGATACCAAAATTTTGGAGGTTGGCCGGAAAACAAGTCTCCGGCTAGACTGACACCAGTTTTGGAAAAATATAGCATATCAGAGAGAAAAACAGCGAAATAGAGAGCAAATTTAGAGAAAGTATGACAAAAACTGGAACAAAGAGAGAGTCTATATTCAAGTTTGGTTTTCAAAAGTTCATAATGCTGGGTAGACGTGTAACTAGACTAAATCTCAGGATGCTGGCTGAACTATCAGGGTTTTCTTTTTTGGAAAAAACTCAGGGCATGCGTTAGTCTGCGGGTTTTCAAAGTCATCACTCGGCAACTAACCCTAAACGACTCGCTCCCACTTTTGTTTAAAACCTAGAAGAAAACTATGAATGTTCTTTTGAAAGCATAATCAATTTTAAGAGAAAGGTTTGAGAGAACTTCTACGCAGAAGTTCTGTTACTTAATTCTTCTCAAAGCTCCCTTGCGATCTTCAACTTATTTCAAATAAGATTTCTTACATTTTACTCAGTTCTTTAGTTATTCTGGGGTGAAAATGCTCACGTGGTGAAAAGTGTCCGGTGAATTGAACGTAAAATATCTCAAAACTTAACATGCCAAAGAGCAATTAAATATATGCAAGATTTAGAGATCATATGGCATTTACTTGACTTAAGAGAGACTCTGTCCATTTTGTTTTTCAAAATGATTTTGCTTACCTCTGACCGTTAGCTAGATTTTAAATCGATTATGCTTTCCAAAGAATTTTTATAATTTTCTTCTAGGTTTTAAACAAAAGAGGGAGCGAGTCGTTTAGGGTAAGTTGACGAGTGATGGCTTTAAAAACCCGCAGACTAACGCATGCCCTGAGTTTTTTCCAAAAAAGAAAACCATGATAGTTTAGCCAGCATCCTGAGATTTAGTCTAGTTACACGTCTACCCAGTATTCAGAACTTTTGAAAACCAAACTTGAATATAGACTATCTCTGTTCCAATTTTTGTCATACTTTCTCTAAATTTGCTCTCTATTCCGTTGTTTTTCTCTCTGATATGCTACCTTTTTCCAAAACTGGTGTCAGTCTAACCGGGGACTTGTTTTCCAGCCAACCCCCAAATTTTGCATTACTAATCATTCATATAGGCCTTCAAGTGTCGTAAAGGCAGTCCACTTAATGTGTTCAGGCCATGTTTTAATCTGGTAAAAGCCTAATTTACAATCAAATTTACTAAATACTTTCTTGCCTTGTATTTTACTTAATAATAGAAAGGTTTTATTGGGGATATTGTTACTATCATCTTTAATATTGTCATTGAGTCTTTTATAATTTATTATCATTCTGCTTTTGCCTCTAACTATTTCTGCATGATTTCTAACTATAAAAGCTGCAGATCTATGAGGGCTATGACTTACTTTAATTACTCCTAATTGTGTTGAGTCTTTTATATGCATTTTAAATTCTTCTGTATCTAAACTGCTTGCTTCTGTGTTTGATGTTTTGACTATATAATATGGATTAATAATATCTAACTTGCAGTATATTATATTTAAATCCCATTGTTTAATGGGGTCTTCTCCTATAAAGGGTAGTCTTTCTATTGCATTAAGAATGTCATGTTTATTTGTAAAAAGATTTATTAAATTATAACTAATCATATTTGTATTATAAATGTCTTCGCTAATATTAGTAACGAGTGATGGCTTTGAAAACTCGTAGACTAACGCATGCCCTGAGTTTTTTTTCAAAAAAGAAAACCCTAATAGTTCAGCCAGCATCCTGAGATTTAGTCTAGTTACACGTCTATCCAGCATTCTGAACTTTTGAAAACCAAACTTGAATATAGACTCTCTCTGTTCTAGTTTTTGCCATACTTTCTCTAAATCTGCTCTCTATTCCGTTGTTTTTCTCTCTGATATGCTACATTTTTCCAAAACTACTGTCAGTCTAACCGGGGACTTGTTTTCCAGCCAACCCCCAAATTTTGCATTACTAACCATTCATATAGGCCTTCAGGTGTCGTAAAGGCAGTCCACTTAATGTCTTCAGGCCACATTTTAATCTGGTAAAAGCTTGATTTACAATCAAATTTACTAAATACTTTCTTGCCTTGTATTTTACTTAATAATAGAAAGGTTTTATTGGGGATATTATTACTATCATCTTTAATATTGTTATTGAGTCTTTTACAATTTATATTATCATTCTGCTTTTGCCTCTAACTATTTCTGCATGATTTCAAACTATACAAGCTGCAGATCTATGAGGGCTATGACTTGGTTTAATTACTCCTAATTGTGTTAAGTCTTTTATATGCATTTTAAATTCTTCTATATCTAAACTGCTTGCCTCTATGTTTGATGTTTTGACTATATAATATGGATTAATAATATCTAACCTGCAGTATATTTTATTTAAATCCCATTGTTTAATGGGGTCTTCTCCTATAAAGGATAGTCTTTCTATTGCATTAATGTCATGTTTATTTGTAAAAAGATTTATTAATTATAACTTATCCTATTTGTATTATAAATGTCTTCGCTAATATTAGTAATGTCTTCTATATGAAGACATTCATCTAAAGTTTCTATGGTTTTTATACAGCAATTTGTTTTCCCATTGCTGCATTCTTCACATATTTTATTTTTGCCTTTAAATTCTATATAAGTTCCACCACGCTTCTGAGCGTACTCTGATGGTGTGTCAATATTAATGGGTGTGTGTAGTGTGTTGTGCTAACTGAATAAAGTCTTTAGAAATTGTTAAAGTATTATCATTTGCGAATAAAAAATTCATACCAAGGATAATTTTGCCTTCTTAATGTAAAACGGGAGTACACAATGCTTGTTTTAGAAGATAGGGTTTAGATTGCGTATTACAAGGTGTTAAAAAGGTAATGAATGCGTGTAATATATTTAGAGTATTGGATAGGAGTATTAGAAAATCCTATTCGTGTTATGGGTTTGTCTAAAATTTTAATGTAATTAGGATTAGCTAATGTGGGGTCTATAACTGTAATTGTGCATCCAGTGTCGATAATTGCATTTGTTTCTCTACAAGTTTATTATGGTGTTTTATTTGGATTCATGTGGTTATAAGATTATTAAATCTTGTCTTCGTACAGAATTTTTCTATGTTAAAATCTTATATTAATTGTTTATTGTTTTCTCCTAAGAGTAAGGTTTCGGTATAGTTTTCTTTTAAAGTTGTCATGGTATCTTCTAATTGTGTAACTTTTTGTTCTAAATATTCTAATCTTCTAGTAACATTTTTGTCATAATAAGTGTTTTCACTTGTAGTATGTTTAGAAGAGTTGGTAGACTTGGTAATATTTATATTATATTTTTGTTTTATGCATTTAGTGCATGCTTCTTTATAGCATAAATTGCATTTACATCTAACCTTAATAGCTGGATACCAATTGCATATATAACATGTGTTTGTATCTAATCCTTTTTCTAATTCTCATTGATGTATACAATTATCTTCAATATGTAAGTTCTGTTCGGAAGGTTTAAACGTGAAATTATATATGTTTGAACTTTTTAAAGAATTTATAAAAGTATCTATTTGATCAGTTGTTTCTAGAGAAAGAATTTCTTCTTCGTCATCGCTACTTAAAGATATAATGTCTTCTGTATATTCTTCTATGGATTTAATACTATATATGCTTTCTGTATCACTTAATGTTTTATCTGCTTCAAATAGATCTTCATTTGTATTATTAACTATCATAGCTTTGAAATTATTGTTATTTTGTCTTCTAGGACAACTAGAACTTAAATGATCTGGTTCTCCGCATGAATAACATGTAATTTTTTTTTATATATGCGTCTATTATCATATTTTCTAACATGTCTTGGATTTAAAAATAGTTTTCTAGCTCTACTCTTTCGTAAAAAGTAATTTTTTCTAGGTTGTTTGTATTTTCGTAAGGGCTTCCTAGTGTATTTAGGTCTAGATTTCTCTTGACCGTAATGTTGTGGTGTATAGATTTCTTTTCAAAAGCTTGTTTCGTTTTTAAGTTGTCTTGTTATTTGTATATTAGTACATTTAGAAACTAAGATTTCGATAACTTGTTCAAATATACTTCCTAATGAAGGAGTCCAGTTAGGGTGTTCTTCATAGGATTTTTTTGATTGTTTCATATATTTCTCTTCCTAAAGCACCTGGTAATTTATTTAAAAATTTATCAACTAATGTTCTACTATAAAGATTGCCACTTTGTGAAGCAAAATAATAATATTCATGCATAAATAATTTTATATTATGCTAGTTGTATAAATGTACTTGTTCTAATTTTCTGGCTGCCTCAGTTTGTATTATGGTGTCTCTAGTATTGGGATTTCTTCCGGTTAATATTAATTGTATAGTGTTTACAAAATTGTAAGCATCAGGTCATAAGTCTGACATTTCTTTTAGATCATTAGGAAATGCTTTTTGCTATTCTTCAAAATTGGATTTAGCTATAGGGCCTAAGAATTGTGTCATGTATCTTATATTTTCTCTCCTGTTTCTAAATTATCAGATTGCTTTGTTATAAAATTTGCTACTACTGCATCTTTCCATACTTGTATATAGTTTGTTCTTTGTTGTGGGTCAACAGCAGTTATATTTAAAATAAAGGGTTCTGCTGCCTTTTGTATTTTAAAATTTTGTTCTAAAGGGTGTTTTTTACCTTTAGGTTTGTAACTGGGTCTATCATACTTAGTATTTTCTATGTTTGCACTTTGTCTAGGTAAATTTCCGTAAGCATATTGTGGTCTTGCAGTTAGTTGTGACGTGTAAAATCTACTACCATCATTATTTCTATTATTAGTGGTTCCTGAATCACCACTTTCATCCATAAGTATGTATGGTGTTTCATTCTTTAAATTGAATTTTGTATTGTTTGTGATAATTTGTGTATTAACAAATTCTATCTCAGTTGTTATAAAATTTGTTTCATAATTTACTAAGTATTCTTCTTCTAGATCTAGACTTTCTTTTAATCTAAGGTCTTCTGTATCTGTTGACTTTCATCATCTAAGTGATCTATATTTTCTAATAGATTATCCATTTCTTCTATTAGAAAAATATTTTCCTTTTCTAATGTTATTTCTTCTTGTCTTATTTTTTCTATTTCTTCCAATGCTTTATTAATTTTGTTGTCTATTTCTATTTTGTGATTTATTTCAGATTCTGATATTTCTATGCTATGCGACTTATGGGAAGGCATTCTGCTTATGTCTAAATCTTTTAAGCTTTCCATTATGTCTATTTCTTTTTTTCAAATGTATATTACATTCAGGTTGATTAAATATGTCTAGACTATCTTCTTGTTCTGTAAATTGTATAAAGTTTTGTAATCATTTAAGGCTTATTCCTTTTCCTATTTGCGTGGTACCTATGGTTTGGTTTAAGATTTTTATATCAATGTTTTTAAGTATATTAAAATTATTCATCTGTTTCGTTTTCTTGAATGTCTGTGGTATTATTTGCTTCAATATAATTTGTAAAGCGAACTGACATTCTTCCTTAAGTGTTTCTATACTATAAACTCCTGTGGGTATAACGCTATTATTTGAACTAGAACCTATTATTTTGTCTACTTGTTATTCTTGTCCTGAGTTTTCTAATGGATCTACTCGGTAAGGGGGTAAAAATCTAATTCTTCTATTTATAATAAATTTAGTTGTATCTTCTATGCTTAGCTGATATCCTACTTTGCTATTTTGTGTTAATTTTTCTATAAATGTAGTACATATTAAAAGGTTTTTTCCTTGCTAAAAATCTTCATAGCCTTTTGTCATAATTTTAATATTTTTTGCAAAGTCTCTTGTATTTAAGCAAAAGTCTGGTGCACAATAAAATATGCCTCCATTATTATTCATATCTACTTCTATTGCTCTTAAGATTGCTTGTTCACTAGTAAATCTATCATCTACAATAGTTAGAAAAACTTTAGCTAGAAAAACTTTAGCGCCAGTGTCTCTTCTTGTTAAGCCTTTAATTCCTATTACAATTAATCATATATGAGTTAAATTAAAATTTCCTCTAAACAAATCTTGTTCTGAATCTAGGTGTATTAAATTTACGCTTACTACATCTTCATCTATACATCTGTTTTGTGTTTCACGATAATGCATAAATAATCTTGTTTGGCTTACAGTGGCATTGTTTTGATATAAAATTTGTGAAAAAACTAAATCTAATCTGTTTTGCCTAAACTGTTCAATTTGTCTATCAATATCTATTATTTGTTCTAAAGAGGCTATGGGTGCAGATGGATTCCTAAATAACCATAAAACTTGGTTTCCAATCGTGTTTTCATTTCTCCTTCTTGTTTCTGTGGCTAAAATTTCTATCCTATTTCTGTCTTCTATAGTTCCTCTTCCTAAAATATGACTATTATTTCTTATCATAGACTAAGAATTTCCATTCTTTTTTTTGTTTTTATTGTTCTACGTTCGTCAATTTTAATATTATTTAATTTATAACATAATACTAATTTCTTTTTCTTTTTTGTTATGTATAAAATAATATTATAATAATATGAATTTTCTGATATTTTCTAGATAATATTAAAAAAAGCAGCAATGCCATCCAAACGATTGAATAACAATGTCATTCACAACTATAACTGAAAACCCTTTGAGCCGTGCATTAAAATTGTACATCAGCCATCAATAGTCCGCTACATTATGTAGCGGACAAATAAGGCAGTACTCTTCTCAGTTTCTCTCCCTTCTCAGTTTCATTCGGCAGTATTTTACGTAAACGTGGTCTTCAAGCTGGGATCTTTTTGGGTCACAAGTGTCTATTCTTGAAGCTTGAACGCAAGCAGCCATGGTGGTGGGGACTTTCCCTTGTTTGAGAGGAAAGAATACTGGTTCAGGTGAAATGGGCTAGCCAAGAAATCGCCTCATCATCAAATCCCCACAATTCGTAGAACTTGAGAAGTGCAATTTCCGTTGTTATGGCCACAAATATCTTCTGTAGGGGGAGAGAGAGAGAGAGAGGAAGAAGAGAGCTCATTTCCAGATCTGCTATCTTTAGAGAATGGGTACGGGGGAGAGGGAGAAGATGGAAAGGATGAGAGATGAGGAAGAGAGAGAAAAAAGGGGTTGTCTCTCTTTTTTTCTAGATCTGACACACGGTTGTCTTTTTCTAGAGAAGAGTTCTCTTTTCATAATTGTTTTGTCCGCTACATTATGTGGCGGACAGATATAATCGGGAATTGAGGAGAGTGAAAGAAGTCAAAACATTAATGATAGAAAGAGAAAAAAAGGAAAAGAAGTCAGAACATTAATGACAGAAGGTCCAAAAATTAGTCCGCTACATAATGTAGTGGACAGATTCGGAGGGTATTTTTGTCATAAAAGTGTCCGCTACATTATGTAGCGGACGAACTTAAAAAAAAAGTAAAAAAAAAAGATCTGAACCGTCCACAGATCGTGCGTGGACGGTCAGATCGAGCTAGCAACTTTGCCTATTTTGCTAACGCTATCAACGGATCAGCTCCCTATCAACGGACCAACAAAATAATGCAATTTATTATACTGAGTTTCTATTATAATAACATAATATGAATTTTCTACAATATAGCTCTACAATATAGCTCTACAATATCAGAAAATTCATATTTTTACTTTTTATAATGTTTTAAGCCATAAAGGTGTTTTATTATAATTTAATGTGCATTTGGAGTATCATTACACATTTAAAGAGTGTATAGGGATTTCAATTAGGTTAGCCACGTGTGAGGCGCGCTTTGGGTGGAGCGATTTCGGAGTTAGAAGTGAGCATCGTTTGGGTAGTGGATATTAGGTTATAGTATATTAGACATAGATTATGTTCTAACAAATAAATTGTCAATCTAGGTTCATTCAGAGATTTTTGATCGAGGTTTGGTAGCGTTGCATAGCTTGGACCGAAGTAAGGATTTCTCTCCGAACCCCATTTCATTATTCTGTTTCAAATGTTTGTAATAACAGTTTTACAAAATACATTGATTGTTGATTTCTATGTTTGAAATAAAAAGCGTTTGTTTTGAAACTGTCCATGAAACCCTAATTTGAGCCTGATAGCGATCGTTTGGAATTCGGTACTCTCATCTGTTTAATAAATTCAATCATTGTAAAACGTTTTGAATTGTGTTTAAATTCCTTGAATATTATCAAATGCATTTATTGCTTCTCAATGTTGACATGAGTTAGTAACTTGGGAGCCATAAGGATGGTCTGTATTGTTGGCGTTATAAGGATGGTCTGTTGGATGGGTTTAACTAGTACCTAGATGGACTAGTCAGTGTACATATGCATATGTAAAGCGATCGAGCACTGTCGGGGTGGCTTTGCTTCTGTACTGTTCATGTTCAATGTTCCTGTTTATGTTTTATTTCACATGAAATGTTTTGAATATTATCCATTCATGCTTTATTATACTTTAAGTGTTTTGAAATCATATTTATTTATGGGATTGAGTTGATACTCACCCTTACGCTTATATTGAAATTATGTGGTTTTCTTGGAAAACCGTCTTGAAATTATCATTGATTGTATATTGAAAATCATTTGAATCGTTCTGTTTCTCTGTCTTAAAAAGGTGTTATTTGGATTAAATATGAAACTTGTCCGAATCGTTTTACTGTTTTTTTAAATCTTTGATCGACCTTACTGAGCTCTCGAAAGCTCACTCTCCTTTGACTTCCTTTCCGCAGGTGACCGCCAGCAATAGGTTACCTGAATAGGGATTAGAGTCGAGGAAGCGAAAGCGAAGAAATTAGATTTTGGTATTCATCATTAGAACCCCTGCGTGGGTAAACATTATTGTTTAAATGTTTAAGACCTAGTTTGATACTTCTAATGGTCTACTAAGATTTAAATTTTATGGTTTAGTTGCTCTGACAGTTGTGGTATTTTGAGGTAGATGATATTACTGTCTTAATGAACTGATCGATTGAGCGTTAACGTTTCGAAAAATTTTAGGATGTTACAGTAACCAGCCAACCAATCTCCATTATGGCCTCTAGGGTGCCATCTTGATGCCATCTATATCACTTCCACACCCCAAACTCCCCCTACAAGTGTACTCAAAGTTGGGCCTTTTGCGTTTTAGCCTTCAAGCAAAGTTCCATGCCTTCGTTGAGATTCTGAGAAGAGTAATTCCCTTTGCTATGGCCGCAAATATCGCATGCAAGGGGAGAGAGAGAAAATAGAGGAAGAAGAGAGGAGAGGGATGAGAGAGAAAACAAAAGGTGATGAGAGAGAAAGAGAAAAAGTCAGACTACATTAATGAGAGAAAGGAGAGAGAAAGAGAATATACAGGCTTATTCGTCCGCTACATAATGTAGCGGACGAGCACTACACTGCCCGCTACATTATGTAGCGGACAAATACAATAGGGAATTGAGGAGAGAGAGAAGTCAGAACATTAATGACAGAAAGAGACAGAAGGTCCAAAAATTAGTCCGCTACATAATGTAGCGGACGGACTCGGAAGGTATTTTTGTCATAAAAGTGTCCGCTACATTATAGTGATGTCAAAGGGCCGGGCTTGGGCCGGCCCAGCCCAAGCCCATCGGGCCTGCTGTGGGGCCGGGCCGGGGCCGGGCCAGCGGGGCTGCCAACCGGGCCGGGCCGGGCCGGGCCTGCCGAAGGCAAACCTAGGCCCAGTCCAGGCCCTGGCCCTAGGCCCAATATCTAGGGCCGGGCTTGGGCCGGGCCCGGGCCCTTTTTTTTTTTTTTAATTCAATTTTAAAAAAAGTAACCTAATCTTATTCAATTTTAAATTTCATCTCTAGGCAATATTCATCACTAGGCAATTTCATCTCTAGGCAATATTCATCTCTAGGCAATTTTAAATTTCATCTCTAGGTTTGAGGACTTGTTCGATTTTATTCAATTTTTTGTTATTCAATTTTAAATTTCATCTCTAGGCAATATTCACAATTTAACGAACCTAATCTTTATCCTTTTATTTCATTATAAGTAATATACATATATAGGTTAGACTAAAGACCAAAATACCCCTACAAACTATCCGTTTATAGTTGTTGGGGAGGATAAGAGTGTAAAGGAGTTGAAAAATATAGGTTAGACTAAAATACCCCCCAAACTAGCCGTTATATTGCTGTTGGGGGGGTAAAAGTGAAATTTTGGAAAAGGGGTGGAAGAAAGGGGGGAAAAACCAAAAATTCAAACAAGTGGTGGGGCCGCAGACCGGGCCAGACCCGGGCCGCAGACCGGGCCAGATCCGGGCCGCAGCCCGGGCCAGACCCGGGCCGTTTCCGGGCCGGGCCGGGCCGGGCTTTTTCGCTGAAACTGGAGGCCTGGTCCAGGCCCAGGCCCCCAGCCCGCTGTGCTGGGGCCGCTACTGTTCATGGACGGGGCCGGGCCAGCCCGGGCCAGAACCGGGCCGGGCCGGGCCAGCCCACGGGCCGCCCGGCCCGTTTGACAACTCTACTACATTATGTAGCGGACGGGCTTAAAAAAACATAAAAAAAATATCTGGACCGTCCACAGATCGTGCGTGGACAGTCAGATCGCGCTAGCAACTTTGCCTATTTTGCTAACGCTATCAACAGATCAGCTCCCTTTGTTGGTCTTTACTATATATAAAAAAGCCAATTAGGTGTTGAAAGAAAATGTCAAAATCTTCTAATAAAGAATCTAAATTCAAAAAATATATAATATAAAAGGATAAAGGATTATATAAAAGTGTGGTAGAATCTGTATATATATAATGTCTTATTCTACTATTTGTAACATCTATTGTTTCTATAGCCTTAAAAAATTTATTAAAAGTGTCTAAAATATATGACGTTGTCTGTTGCTCAAGATTAAAGTTATTAATCATGTCTTCAAAATAAATGGTTCCTGGTAAGGTTCAAGATCTAGATTTCTGTCGGCCATTAACTTGGAGTATGTACGCTATCATTGTCTGTATTATTATGTCTAAATTACTCATCTGACTGGTTGTGGCTTCTACAACTTCTTCTCCTTGCCTTTTCGTTTTAGGTCTAGAAAGTATCTGCCTAATATAATCATTATGATAAAACTGATTATTACGCATATCAGCAAGGTGTATAAAAAAGCGTATCATTTGTCTTGGGTAATCATTATGATGGGATAACACACCGTCTATATCTAAGAAGGATGTAAGATAATGTCTTAAAGGATTTCTTCTTAATCTATTTATATCTTCTGCTATATATGTTCTTACTCTATGATTCGTGTGTTCTATAATTCCATAAATTCATCAAGATTTGCCTCATATTCTTCATTATAATAATTAAAACTACTATAAAACGTAGGACTTCTAGGAGTGCTCATAATATCGATGAAAAGGGGTTACTTACTCTGGGTAACTTAGTACTTCTCCTTGAAAAATATCTCATCAGAATCTTTAAGTTTAAAAAAAAACTTTAAAGGCTCTGATACCAAAATTAATATACAATCTGGTAGATTTAGATTAATTTTAAACCCTTTTAATACATATGTTCGTTGTTTCTTAAATCTAGGAACTGAAACAACTGGCAAAGAAAGAAGAAAAGCAAAGGAAGAAAGTAGATTCTAAACAATTTCGGTAGCCGCAACTTTTAACAAAGAAGAAAAGAAAAGTGTAGACAAAGTAAAAGAAGATAGAGACAGTAGCAACTTTTCACAATTTGGCAAAAGGCAGAAGGAATCTCTTGCTAGATAGCCAGATGGATGAATGCACTTACAAAAGAAAGATGGCAGACAAGTGGTAGACAACCTTTAGCAATCGTGAAAGACAGCACTAAAGCAAAAAAAAGAAAGAGACAGATCAACTTTGAAGACATCCGACAAATGTTAAAGAATCTTCTTTTATAAAGTAACTTTTACGACTTTAGTAAATGTAACATCCGGGAATTTTCCAAAATGTTAACACTCAATCGATCGATAACACTAAGACAATAATGCCCTTAACCTCAATAAATAATGCAACAAGCTGTCAGAGCAACTATCCGTCAATCAAACTATACTCTCAATCAACTGTCATAATTGAAATACCAAGTCTAAGTCTAAGTCTAAAAATTTTTAACAATAATATTTACCCACGCAGGGGTTCTAACGATCAATACTAAACTTAAATTTAAATTCCTTAGCTAGCTTGGCTCTAATCTGTGCAGGCAACCTCAACCTAAAGCTGGCTATTACCTGCAGAAAGGAAGTCAAAGGGGAGTGAGCTTTCGAGAGCCCAGTAAGGTCGATCAAAGACTTAAAATCACAAAACGATTCGGACGTTTTTTCATATAGAGTCAAACAAAACTTTTTTACGAGTATTTTCAAGCGTTTCGACAAATATGAACAAGGCAAACGATTTTACATTCAAGTCCAATAACATCTCTTTGAGGGATTTGTTTGAGATGAAATCACTACAATACGATATAAACATAGGGATGAGTATTCAACTCAATCCCTTAAAGAAGTCATTTGAAACACTTCAGGTGTAATAAAGCAGGAATGAATAATATTCAAAACATTTCAAGTGCAATAAAACATAAATAGGAAACATTGAACATGAGTAGTACAGAAGCAAAGCCACCCCGGCAGTGCTCGATCGCTTTACATATGCATATGTAACACTGACTAGTCCATCTAGGTACTAGTTAACCCATCCAACAGACCATCCTTATAACGCCAACAATACAGACCATCCTTATGGCTCCCAAGTTACTATCTCATGTCAACATTGAGAAACAATAAATATAATTCAAAACATTTTATGATAATTGAATCGATAAAACAGATGAGAATAAACAAATTACGAATTCCAAATGATCGCTTAAGGTTCAAGTTAGGCTTTCATGGACAGGTTTAAAACATCTTTTATATCAGCATAAAACAGAATCAATTTAGTTTGTAAAACTGTTCTATAAGCATTTGAAAATAGAATGTCGAAGTAGGGTTCGGATAGAATTCCTTACATTTTTATATCACTAATAAAATCAGATCTCAATGAAGTTCGTAAAGCTGTCATTATAAAACATTCGAATTCAGAAGAATGAAATAGGGTTCAGAGAGAAAATCCTTACTTCGGTCCAAGCTAAGCGATGCTACCAACCTCTCGATCAGTATTCTCTGAATCAACCTAAATTTATAATTTAATTGTTAGAACATAATTTATGTCTAATATACTAGAAACCCTAATATCGACTACCCACCACGTGCTTACTTCTAATCCCAAAATCACGCGATCCGAAACGTATTCCACACACGACCAACGTAGCTAACCGGAAATCCTGTACGCTACAATTGAAAATGCTTTTCGATTATTGAATTCAATAATCGAAAAGCATTTTCAATTGTAGTTTAATCCTTCTCAATGTTGACATGAGTTAGTAACTTGGGAGCCATAAGGATGGTTTGTATTGTTGGAGTTATAAGGATGGTCTGTTGGATGGGTTTAACTAGTACCTAGATGGACTAGTCAGTGTTACATATGCATATGTAAAGCGATCGAGCACTGCCGGGGTGGCTTTGCTTCTGTACTGCTCATGTTCAATGTTTCCTGTTTATGTTTTATTACACTTGAACTATTTTGAATAGTATCCATTCATGCTTTATTATATCCGAAGTGTTTCAAATGACTATTATTTAAGGGATTGAGTTGAATACTCATCTCTATGTTTATATCGTATTGTAGTGATTTCATCGAAAGCAAAATCCCTCAAAAAAAAAAGTTGTTATTGGACTTGAATGTAAAATCGTTCGTTTTGTTCATCTTCGTCTAAGTGCTGTATTTCATTGAAAATACTCTTCAAAAGTTTTATATGAAAAATCATCCGAATCGTTTTGTTATTTTAAATCTTTGTGCGACCTTACTGGGCTCTCAAAAGCTCACTCTCCTTTGCCTTCCTTTCCGCAGGTTGCCTGAGTACGGATTAGAGCTAGTGAAAGCGAAAAGGATTTAATTTTTGGTATTATTTGTTAGAACTCCTTGTGCGGGTAATGATTATTAATTAAGAATTTTTTTGACTTAGTTTGATGTATCACTTATAACAGTCAGTTGAGAGTATGATTTGATTAATGATTTAGTTGCTTTAACAGATTTATATTATTTGGTTGAATTGAGGAATTATTGTCTTAGTGAACTGATCGAGCGAGTGTTAACGTTCCAAAAATTCTGGGATGTTACAGTTGGTATCAGAGCTTAGGTATATGATTCTGTAGACTCGAACCTAGGTAAACAAATGATCAAGCACAAGTTATATGATTTTGTAGACTTTAGAAGCGTCTGAGGTGAAAGCCTAGGTTTCGACAAGAGAGTTAGAAAAAAAAACAAATTTATTGACTTAGTTGAATCATAGTGGTGGTTAGATAGCAGAGTATGTAGTGAAAACGACAGAGTATGTAGTGAAAAGCGTAATGGATATATCATTTGGTTTAAGGCATTGACGTGTGATTGTTTATAGGAAGTGATTAAATACTTCGAGGTTGAGAAATGATATCCAGTTGGTTGGATTATGAAATCCTAGGTTATAAGCAAAATCATATAATATAGTGAAATGTTCGAAGCTGCTATTGATGTTGTCGACTCATATTTTGAAGGTTATGTGTAAGATTAGATTAAACATTGGTTTGGCAGTTACGAAGTGAAGGCATGGTGCTTCGATATTAAGTAAGTGAAATTTCGAGGACGAAATTTTTATAAGTGGGGGAGATTGTAACACCCCGAACCGTAATCTTGCATACCTGGTTAATTTATTTTAAAGCGTGACTTTCATACGCAAGATTTAGCGTAGATTTTCGTGGGTGAAATTTTTGGCAGTAACCTTTACCGACGAAATTTTGCTAAACCATAAGTTATATATTAAGGTGGCAAATATAAATGATATTGATTGAAGTGTTTAGTGACGATTAGCGTGACCAGATCTTATGAGAAATCTTTTAACGACACTTAGTATAGCGGGGTTATCTAACAAGCCTATTAAAATTTTTCTAACATATAAACTATAGCAAATAAGTTAATTTGGACCTATTTATAATAAAAAAAGTAGTGGGTACGATTTAAAATGGCTAACAGAAGTTTAAGGGCTTTTTGGTAGTTGTTCAATTTAGGGTTTTATATATAAATTTTATTTTGTGAGGCAGCCGTCATTTTTTCATCTCCTCCTCCTGTAAAACGGCCAAGAGAGATCTGAGAGAAAGAACAGAAAAGGGGGAAAGATTGAAAGGATTTTTCCGGCGAAACATTCGGGTAAGACTCCTTGGAAATTTATGTTTCTTAACTATGTATGTATATATCGTGGGGTTTTTGGCTGAATGTAAATGGCTTTGTGGGTATACGGGTCACCCGTGTGCGCTGTGTATTTTGAGTGTGCGTGAGCTTGTGAGTTGTTGTGTGTGTGTGTGCACGTGACCTGAAGATGGATGTGTATTGGGGGAGAAGGAAAAGGGAGCAGCAGCAACAAAGTGGCTGCGTTGGTTGTGCTTTTGAAGGAGTGGGTGAAGTGCAGAGCGCAGGACAAAAGAATGCATGTAACACCCCGATATTTTAACGTATTATTAAAATAAAATTTAGCGGCAAATATATTTTTTAGCATCAATATTTTTATTAACGTTGACGTATATTTTTAGCGACAAATATTTCTTTAAATTAGAGTTGATATTTTATTTTGTAACTTTTAGCGGCGATATGCAAAGCGAGGTTATATAACAACATGTTAAAATTTTACTAACACGTAAATTATCGTCAGAAATTGTTTTGGGCCTTTTTGTAATAACAGAAAGGTTCGGGTAAATTTGAAATGACTAACAAAAGATTATGGGGGGTTTGGTAAATTTTCAATTTAGGGTTTTTAATATAAAGCTTCTTTAAGAGATAGCAGCCGCATGCTCCCATCCCTATTTTTCTGAAAAGATACTTTGAAAGAGAGAGAGAACAAAGGAAGGAGATGAAGAAGGGTTTTCCGGCGAGACCTTTTTCGGTAAGTTCCTACACCCCTTTTCCCTCTCTTGTTTAGTTAATGGTATAGGGGAATTAAAGTGGGGGCATGGGACTGCTGTGAGTGGTTTTGTGATGGGGGGCTGCGGTTTTGAGAGGAAATGGTTGTAGATGTGTATACGGGTGTTTGCTTGTGTGCACGGTGGTGCCGTAAGGTGTGCGCAAGCTTAATTCCGTAAGATGGAGTTATGGGTTGGGTTGAAAAGGTCACAGCCATGGTGGCTGTGACTGTGCTCGTGGACAGGGGTGCAAGGGAAAGGGAAGAGAGGCTGTCACAGGCAGCCTGTGAGCTGGAAATTCTTGTGTGTGTAGTGTTTACATATAACTAATTGTGGTGGACTGAAAAATGGTGTGGGTGAAATGGTAGTGAAATATGGCACGTGTATGTGTTTAACCCAGCGATGTGAGGCCTGTGTATGTGAGTTTTTGTAAGGGTCCAATCTGCTGTAATTTAGGTCTAGGTGTTATGAGAGAACAAAAGGCAGCAGGTATGTGGTGTTTTGTGAAGTGAAACTAGGCTGCAAAACAGCCCATATGAAAATGCTGTGCGTGTATTTTTGTGAGTGGGTTTAGTGTGTGTGGAGGTGAAAGAATGGTGAGAATTATGTGTGCTTTGTGGGTGTCATGTGTGCATATATAAGTGCATGAGTGTGTGGGTTGGAGTGTTATGTGTGTATGTGGGTTTAGAGAGAGAGGGGCTGCAACTGTATAACTGTATAATGCTGAGTGTGTGAATGTGTTGGACAAAATGAAAGAAGGAAAGAAGACAGACCCAGCAGTGGGCATGCAAAATGGTGAATATTATATATAGGTAAGTGTGGGGCTATGTGAGTGTAGTGTGTGTAAGTGAAGATGTGTAGGTAATAGTGTGTACAATGGTTGGATGAGGGTGCGTGTTAGAGAGGGTGGGTCTGCTGTGTGAGGCGTGGGCCTGCTGTGTGTTAGAGAGTCATGGAAGTGGGTGCATAAGAGGAGATGAAGAAGCAGAGAACGGAGCGTGTAAACATAGTTAACGTTAAGTTTGCACGTGTATATGTTAGCGAACGCTTATCGTTAGCATGTAAAAATTTACAGTATAATATGTTAGACCATATTAGAATTCCTGACAAAATTTTATAATTTTCTGAGATCGTATGAATTTATAGTATTTTCTATAATTTCAGATTTGGAAAATTCTTTTGGAGTCTTTAAACCCTGAAAATGTTCTGGAAAAAATTAGAGTAGTGTTTAAATAGTATAATAAAGACTCAGTATAAATTTTATGATTTTTGGAATCGATTTGTTATCATTTTCAGTATCGCATTGAATTTAGCAAAACAAAAAATAAAGAAATAGTTTTTATGTCTTTTAAATTCTGATTTCAATTTCTATAATTTCTATATATATTTTAAAGTTCTTATAAAAATTATGGGGCTTTTTTTGCCACTGGAAGTAATTATGGCTATTTATGGGTTTTTATTGCATTTAAAGAAATTATTTTAATTCGAAAATATTCAAAATATCAGAAAATTCATATTTTGACTTTTTATAATGTTTTAAGCCATAAAAGTGTTTTATTATAATTTAATGTGCATTTGGAGTATCATTACACATTTAAAGAGTGTATAGGGATTTCGCTTAGGTTAGCCGCGTGCGAGGCGCGTTTTGGTTTGAGCGATTTCGGAGTTAGAAGTGAGCATCGTTTGGGTAGTGGATATTAGCTTATAGTATATTAGACATAGATTATGTTCTAACAAATAAATTGTCAATCTAGGTTCATTCAGAGATTATTGATCGAGGTTTGGTAGCGTTGCTTAGCTCGGACCGAGGTAAGGATTTCCTCCGAACCCCATTTCGTTATTCTGTTTCAAATGGTTATAATAACAGTTTTACAAAATATATTGATTGTTGATTTCTAGGATTGAAATAAAAACATTTGCCTTGAAATTGTCCATGAAAGCCTAACTTGAACCTTAAGCGATCGTTTGGAATTCGTAATTTGTTTATTCTCATCTGTTTTATCGATTCAATTATCATAAAATGTTTTGAATTCTATTTATTGTTTCTCGATGTTGACATGAGTTAGTAACTTGGGAGCCATAAGGATGGTCTGTATTGTTGGCGTTATAAGGTTGGTCTGTTGGATGGGTTAACTAGTACCTAGATGGACTAGTCAGTGTTACATATGCATATGTAAAGCGAACGAGCACTGCCGGGGTGGCTTTGCTTCTGTACTGCTCATGTTCAATGTTTCCTGTTTATGTTTTATTTCACTTGAAATGTTTTGAATATTATCCATTCATGTTTTATTATGCCCAAAGTGTTTCAAATGACTATTATTTAAGGGAGTGAGTTAAATACTCATCCCTATGTTTATATCGTATTGTAGTGATTTCATCGAAAGCAAACCTCTCAAAAAGATGTTATTGGACTTAAATGTAAAATCGTTCGTTTTGTTCATCTATGTCTAAGTGTTGTATTTTATTGAAAATACTCTTCAAAAGTTTTATATGAAAACTCGTCCGAATCGTTTTGTTATGTTTTAAATCTTTGATCGACCTTACTGAGCTCTCAAAAGCTCACTCTCCTTTGACCTCCTTTCTGCAGGTAGCATTAGCCGTAGATTACCTGAGCATGGATTAGAGCCGAGCTAGCTAATGAATTTAAATTTAAGTTTAGTATTGATAGTTAGAACCCCTGCGTGGGTAAATTAATATTATTGTTTAAATTTTCTTAGACTTAGACTTGGTATTTCAATTATGATAGTTGATTGAGAGTATAGTTTGATTGACGAATAGTTGCTCTGACTGATTGATGGTATTATTTGATTGCGTTTGAGATAGTATTATCTTAGTGTACTGATCGATTGAGCATTAACGTTCCGGAAAATTCCGGGATGTTACAATGCATGTGCGAGTGTTTTGTACGAAAAGTTTGCAGGTACGACCATGGGGCTGTGTGAATACGGTGAAGAGGGCAGAAATAGACATTGCCGTGAGGATGTTTGCAAGTGGGTGAGTGTTTGTGCGTGAGTTTATGGGTTGCTAAAATTTTTAGGGTATGGATGTTTATTGTATATGTATATGAGTGTGTGTAGTGTGTTGAATAAAAGAAAAGAGGGAGAGGGAAAACCCACTGCCATGCGACAGTGGGTGTGAAGAGGCATGAGGAAGTGCTGGGAAATAAGTGTGTTTGTTTGAGTGTTTGTGGGTCTGTAATGGGTGTGGGATATATGTAATTAAGTGGTTTGAGTGTGTGAATGAAGTTGTAGATTTAGTGTGTTAATGGAGCAAATAGTAATGTGCCAGGGGTGAAAGAGAAGCTGCGTGAACAGTAGCTGTGTGGTCTGGGTTTTGCATAGCAGATAAGAAGAAGAAGGAGGTGCAACAGTGATGGGTCTCACCAGCAAACGTAGTACACTATGCATGAACAGTTGTACCACGTGGCTGTTGGGTACTGTACGCTTGTCCAAAAAATTCTGAAAATTTACAGGATGATTCTTAGTGCAATATTATAATTTCTGAGAAAATTTCATATTTTTCTGATATCGTATGTATTTATTATATTTTCTGCAAGTTCAGACATATAAAAATTCTTTGGAGCCTTTAAACCCAAAAAAAATGTTTAGGGAAAAATTAGAGTAATATCTTTATAGTATAATAAAGACTCAGTATAAATTTGATGATTTTTGGAATCGATTTGTTATCATTTTCAGTATCGCATTGAATTTAGCAAAACAAAAAAATAAAGAAACAGTTTTCATGTCTTTTAAATTCTGATTTCAATTTCAATAATTTTTATATATATTTTAAAGCTATTACAAAAACTATGGGACTTAGTTTGCAGTTGGAAGTAATTTTTGGGAATTTATGGGTTTTTATTGCATTTAAAGAAATTATTTTAATTTGAAAATATTCAAAATATCAAAAAATTCATATTTTGACTTTTTATAATGTTTTAAGCCATAAAAGTGTTTTATTATAATTTAATGTGCATTTGGAGTATCATTACACATTTAAAGAGTGTATAGGGATTTCGATTACGTTAGCCGCGTGCGAGGCGTGTTTTGGGTTGAGCGATTTTGGAGTTAGAAGTGAACGTTTTTTGGGTAGTGGATATTAGCTTATAGTATATTAGACATAGATTATGTTCTAACAAATAAATTGTCAATCTAGGTTCATTCAGAGATTATTGATCGAGGTTTGGTAGCGTTGCTTAGCTCGGACCGAAGTAAGGATTTTCTGTCCGAACCCTATTTTGTTCTCTGTTTTTCAAATGCTTATAGAATAGTCTTACAAACTACATTGATTCGATTTTATGTTTGGTATAAAAAATATTTTTGAAACTGTCCATGAAACCCTAATTTGAGCCTGATAGCGATCGTTTGGAATTCATGTTTCATTCTCATATGTTTATTGATCTGACCATCATAAAATACATATTTTGAGTTGTACTTATCTCTTTTCATGCTCATCTGTTTATTGAATTCAATAATCGAAAAGCATTTTCAATTGTAGTTTAATCCTTCTCAATGTTGACATGAGTTAGTAACTTGGGAGCCATAAGGATGGTCTGTATTGTTGGCGTTATAAGGATGTTCTGTTGGATGGGTTTAACTAGTACCTAGATGGACTAGTCAGTGTTACATATGCATATGTAAAGCGATCGAGCACTGCCAGGGTGGCTTTGCTTCTGTACTGCTCATGTTCAATGTTTCCTGTTTATGTTTTATTACACTTGAACTGTTTTGAATAGTATCCATTCATGCTTTATTATATCTGAAGTGTTTCAAATGACTATTATTTAAGGGATTGAGTTGAATACTCATCTCTATGTTTATATCGTATTGTAGTGATTTCATCGAAAGCAAAATCGCTCAAAAAAAAAAGTTGTTATTGGACTTGAATGTAAAATCGTTCGTTTTGTTCATCTTTGTCTAAGTGCTGTATTTCAATGAAAATACTCTTCAAAAGTTTTATATGAAAAATCGTCCGAATCGTTTTGTTATTTTAAATCTTTGTGCGACCTTATTGGGCTCTCAAAAGCTCACTTTCCTTTGCCTTCCTTTCCGCAGGTTGCCTGAGTACGGATTAGAGCTAGTGAAAGCGAAAATGATTTAATTTTTGGTATTATTTGTTAGAACTCCTGTGCGGGTAATGATTATTAATTAAGAATTTTTTTGACTTAGTTTGATGTATCACTTATAACAGTCAGTTGAGAGTATGATTTGATTAATGATTTAGTTGCTCTAACAGATTTATATTATTTGGTTGAATTGAGGAATTATTGTCTTAGTGAACTGATCGAGCGAGTGTTAACGTTCCAAAAATTCCGGGATGTTACATTAAGTGATACAGAAAGCATATATAATATTAAATCTATAGAAGAATATAATGAAGATATTATTTCAGTTAGTAGTGATGATGAAGAGGAAGTTCTTCCCGTCGAGACTACTGATCATATAGACATGTTTATAAATTCTTTAAAACAATCTAATAGCTATAATTTTATGTTTAAACCCTCAGAACAAAACTTAAACACGGAAGACAATTGCCAGCATCAATGGAAATTAGGAAAAGGATTAGACACCAATACATGTTATATCTGTAAACGGTATCCCGCCATTAAAGTAAGATGCAAATGCAATTTATGTTATAAAGAAGCATGCACTAAATGCCTAAAACAAAAATATAACTTAGACGTTAATAAAGCAACTACTTCAAAATCAACACATGATAATACTTATTATGATAAAAATGTTAATAGAAGGTTAGAATATTTAGAACAAAAGGTAATACAAATTGAAGATACCTTAGCTCATATTAAAGAAAATTACATAGAAACTATAAATTTAGATGCTTCTAACAAACAGCTAATGCAAGATTTTAATATTGACAAATTCTGTACACAGACAAGATTTAATAATCTAATAACCATTAGAATACAACTCACACATCAAAAGAAACGTGTAGAAACAAATGCGATTATTGATACTGGTTGTACAATTACAGTACTAGATCCCTCTATAATTAATAATAATTACATTAAAACTTTAGACAAACCCGTAACTGGAGTTGGTTTTTCCAACACTCCAATTCAATATACTAACTATATTACCAATGCAACTATCACCTTTTTAACTCCATGTAATACACAATCCAAACCTTATTCTCTTAAACAAGCCTTTTGTGCCCCTATATTACATAATGAAGGCAAAATTATTCTTGGTATAAATTTTTTATTAGCACAAAATAATACAATAACCATTTCAAAAGACTTTTCAAATTGCACAATATACAACCCAAACACCCATAAATATCGACACACCATCAGAGTACGCTCAGAAGCGTGGTGGGGAATACATAGACCTAAGCCATAACGGCAAAAATAAAATATGTGAAGAATGTAGCAGGGAAAAAACAAACTGCTGCATAAAACAATAGATTATTCAGACGAATGTCTTCATACTGAAGAAGTTCCTAATGATAGCGAAGACATTTATAATACAAATAGAATAAGTTATAATCTAATAGCCCAATTTACAAGCAAACATGATATTCTTAAAGCAATAGAAAGACTACCCTTTTTAGGAGAAGATTCTATCAAACGATGAGATTTAAATAAAATACACTGTAAGTTAGATTTTATTAATCCTGATTACATTGTCAAAACAGCCAATATAGAAGCAAGTAGTCTAGATACAGAAGACTTTAAAATGCACATAAAAAAACTAACACAATTAGGAGTAATAAGACATAGCAATAGCTCTCATAGATCTGCAGCTTTTATAGTTAGAAACCATGCAGAACAATTAGGGGAAAAAGCAGAATGGTCATTAACTACAAAAGACTTAACGATAATATTAAAGATGATAGCTACAATATTCCTAACAAAACCTTTATTTTAAACAAAATACAAGGCAAAAAGGTATTTAGCAAGTTTGACTGCAAATCAGGCTTTTACCAAATTAAAATGTGGCCCGAAGACACTAAATGGACAGCATTCACGACACCAGAAGGCCTATATGAATGGTTAGTCATGCCATTTGGCCTTAAGACAGCCCCAAGTATCTTCCAAAGAAAAATGAATGATATTTTTGACCTTACAATGATTTTATTTTAGTATACATTGATGATATTCTAGTTTGTAGCAAAAATGACAAAGAACATATTTCACACTTAGATTTAGCCTTTAAACTATTCGATAAACACGGTTTAATTTTAAGCAAGAAAAAAGTTGAGTTATTTAAAACAAACATTAAATTTCTAGGAATGAAAATAGGAAATGGTAAAATCAAGTTACAAGAACGCATAGCAAAAAAGATTTTAGATTTCCCAGACAAATTAGAAGGCCTAAAACAAATACAAGCATTCTTAGGATTAATAAAGATCTTAGTAAATTGCTAGGACCATTATACAATAAGACATGAAAAAATGGACAAAGACATTTTAATACAGAAGACATTAATTTAGTAAAGACAATAAAAGAAAAAGTTAAAACATTGTCAGATTTATACTTGCCATTAGACAGATTATTTAATTGTTCAGACGGATGGATGCAAAGAAGGCTGGGGAGCAGTCTTATATTGTAAGCCAAATAAATATAGCAAAAAAAAGAAGAACGAATATGTAGATATGCAAGTGGTAAATACAAAGAAAGCAACCAATACTTGACAAGTTTAAATTTTGAATTATTAGCAATAATTTACCCTTTAGAACATTTTAAGGCACTTCTAATTAGTAAACACGAGTTTTGTATAAGGACTGATTGCGAAGCAATCGTTAGATACAATAAAAACAAAGATTCTAGATATATAAATAGATGGGTAAAATTTTTAGCAACCCTTAGCAATTATAGAATAGACAAAATCAAATGGCAACACATCAAAGGAAGTGATAATACTTTAGCCGATTTATTATCACGAAAATTACTCAGCTAACAATGCTTGTTTTTCTTTCAGATATTTAAGGATGATTTGCCACAATATTACAAACTTCCTCAAAGCAAACACCAGATACATCATACGAACTCTGGAATTTATACAAAGGCTTAAAGAAATGTCTTTCATTACAAAAGAAGCTGAAGAAGCAAGGCTTCAACAGATCGCTTTGTTAGAAGAAAATTTGCAAGACATCAAAGAAATTTCAAATAGATTAGGAGCTCTTTTCTCTATGTGACAAAAATATTTTATACAACATATCAAATATGATTTTAAGACAAGTTCTCTACATTTGACAAGACGCATGGCATCCTCCTCTGACGGACGCCCTATGCAAGCTCGTTTTGTTAACCAGACAAATCCTTTATTTCCTGTCCTTTATACAAGTTATGTTGATAATTCAGGCACCAGTCGTATAAATTACGACGGCAGTAATCTAGGAATCATACACGTAGGAAGCAAATTTCAAGTAAAAGACCCGAAATTAGGACCATTTCCTTTGGACCAAGTTACACTTTTAGACAATCTATAGCAAGCCTTTATTCGTAAAGATAATGGATGGTTTGTTAATGCCTTAAACGGCTTAACAGCTTATTTCCATAAGCTTAGAGAGACAAAGAAATTTAATTTTTATTGTGTCTTTAAAGGACAAAGACCAGGTATATACAAGCATTTTCCTGAAGCCATGGTTAATGGTGTAGGTAACCACACTAGACCTTGGTATAAGGGAACACAGACATATGAAGAGGCACACAAGCTTATGACAACACATTACGGTGTAAATTATTTTGTTAGTCCAGAATGCACTGCCCCTTCAGCCTTAACAAATACACAGACACATGTTCCTTCTTCTTCTGGATCACAGTTTTGCAAAAATTGTGATGTTTTAATTAAGCATTATAATTTATTAAAAACAACAATAGACCAGTTAGCTGTAGATAAACAAATTCTAGAACAACTTTCCTTCTTTTTAAAATACAATTACAAGTTTTTGAATTAGAATCTATGGACTGGAAGTCAAAATACAACACTCTTTTAAAAACCAAGTCCACACAACCCTCTACGTCCGGGGTTAAAGGCGTAGCTAGTCCTGGACTACAGGCTACAGGTAAAGACAAATCAAGTCCTGTTACAGCTGGAAATTTGCTAAAAAAATTTTAAAATCCCATTAGTTCGGGAGAAATAACTGCTAGTCCGGCCCTACAGGTAGTCGATAAAGACATCTCCAATCCTGAGACCCCTGTCTGTTTGGGAAAAACGGAAAAGAGACGAACCATACACAAAGAAACAAAGAAGCAACCAAGAGCTAATTCCATAAAAACACAAGCGGCACAAGCTCTTTTAGACATTCTTCAAGACATGGACTTTACTCAGAACCTTAGGACAAATGAAGAAGACTTCGCTCAAAGACCCAATACTAGCAAAGAAGACAGAGACTTTCTGAAGACCTTAGAAGAATCTGTATCTACAGACTCTTCTTCAAACAAGGATGACAACACAGAGACCTAAGCTTGGAACCTTACTGGAAATTTTCTAAAAAGAAGACAACAAAATCACAAACGTGATCGTTACTTCTGACAAATCGGTTACCAGACTAACAGTAGAAGACAGCTGGATCACAAGACAAGAACAAGACTCATTCAGACACAACTTTTGACTCACACAAGATGACAAACTTACTTTAGGCAGAAAAGCTGATGTGAAGACAAATGGCAGACAGCATCTGCTTTACTTTATTTTGCTTTAAGACTTTAGCAAAAAGAAAGATTCTTTCTCTTTCAGCCGTGTAATAATGTAGATTCTTTTCTACTATTTTAGGACGCGTGTTAAAGACACGAAATAAAGCAAAATAAAGTAAATGACCATTCTGCTTTTTCCCCTAATTTTTTTTGCATGGTTTCTAACTATAAAAGCTGCAGATCTATGAAGGTTGTTGCTATGTCTTATTGCTCCTAATTGTGTTAATTTTTCATGTACATTTTAAAGTCTTCTGTATCTAGACTACTTGCTTCTATATTGGCTGTTTTGACAATGTAATCAGGATTAATATAATCTAACTTACATTATATTTTATTTAAATCCCATCGTTTGATAGGATCTTATCCTAAAAAGGGTAGTCTTTCTATTGCTTTAAGAATATCATGTTTGCTTGTAAAATGGGCTATTAGATTATAACTTATTCTATTTGTATTATAAATGTCTTCGCTTCGCTATCATTAGGAACTTCTTCTGTATGAAGACATTCGTCTGAATAATCTATGGTTTTTATGCAGCAGTTTGTTTTTCCCCTGCTACATTCTTCACATATTTTATTTTTGCCGTTATGGCTTAGGTCTATGTATTCCCCACCACGCTTCTGAGCGTACTCTGATGGTGTGTCGATATTTATGGGTGTTTGGGTTGAATATTGTGCAATTTGAAAAAAGTCTTTTGAAATGGTTATTGTATTATTTTGTGCTAATAAAAAATTTATACCAAGAATAATTTTGCCTTCATTATGTAATATAGAGGCACAAAAGGCTTGTTTAAGAGAATAAGGTTTGGATTGTATATTACATGGAGTTAAAAAGGTGATAGTTGCATTGGTAATATTTTATTTTTGCCGTTATGGCTTAGGTCTGTGTATTCCCCACCACGCTTCTGAGTGTACTCTGATGGTGTGTCGATATTTATGGGTGTTTGGGTTGTATATTGTGCAATTTGAAAAAAGTCTTTTGTACATGTATGGGAGCCGATCCCTGTCTACCGGTTGAGAAATTGTTATTTCTCTACCATAAATATAGCCGTTCACGTGTACTCGTGGACCGCTCAGATGTGTTTTTTTTCTTGAAAAAGTTACAACCGCTACTCTTTCATGCGGTTGCAAAATTTGACAATAATGCCCCTAAACCCCAACCGCAAGAAAGATTAGCGGTTGAGGGCCCACGAGAAATGCCCAAACCACAACAAAGTGTTGCGGTCTATTGATGCCTCAACCGCAAAACTTTGTTGCGGTTGCAATGATGACATGAAGCCCCCAACCGCAACAATGTGTTGCGGTTGGCATTGCCTTTTGTCCTTTTTCCTTCCCCCGGCCCCCACCCCCCTTTACGTGTCCTTTCCCCCTGGCCCCCCTCCTTTTGTCCCTTTTCCTGTCCTTCCCCCCCCCCCTCATGTCCTTCTTCCACAAATGCAGCTCAAAGCCGGATAGTCTTCTGCAATTTTTTTCTTTCACAGCCTTTGACTGCACTCATCTCACTGCTCACTCACGGATCCATTTTTTCTCTGTCTTCTTTCTTCTCTCTCCCTCACTTTTCTCTCTTTATAATCCGTTCTCTCCGAACCCTTTCTTCCACTCTCCATCATCTTTACCAACTCTCTTCATACTCCATATCTCACTTACATAATCTCCACAACAATACAAACAAAAAAAATTTACGCTAGAAGATCGGTTGATTTTTCTTTTAAATATATCAAGTTAAAACAAGTATTTTGAATTTTCTTATAATTCAATGTTAATTTCAAATTGTTCTTACCAATGAATTGTTTAAATTGTGTTATGCTTAAATTGTTCTTACCATAGTCTAAAATTCGTGTTTTTTGATAGTTTGAAATTAGGGATTGAACTAGCCTTTATTAGCGAATATTCATTCGAAGTCCAAAAATAGTCATTGTAGACTTAAATCGAAGATAACGAAAATACAAATTGAACGAAACAAAAATCAGATCAATCGGAGATCGGATGAGCAATTTTTTAGGGCGTCAAAATTAGGTTTATACAAATCAGGGTATTACATTTATATATTCCAAAATAGCGATTTTTTAGGGCGTCAAAATTAGAATTTTTTAGGAATTTATAAAAAATAGCTAGAGCTAGATTTTGCCAAAGTGCAGAAAAGAGACCCTAGTTATTTTTTAAAGATCTATATCAGGAAAAATTTTCATATTTTTCCAACGAATGGAAAAAGGTTAACTGATACGGGGAACCTTGAAACTTTGTAGTGTAATTTAAAATATCAAGCTAGCACGATTTCTCACGAAACTTTTATGAGAACCCTAGGATGTTGGGAAGTTCCATTTCCCAGAAATTCGGGCCATTCCGAAGTTGTTAGCTATTTTTTGGCCGAACGGGCTTTTAAGCGCTTGATCCAGACACCGGTGCGGGAATTTTGGGCGAAAAATCCATAAAATACTTTTTAGATCACGAATGAATTCAGGATGCTTAAAATATCATTTTAAAGCACTTTTGAGATTTTCTGATGCCAGGGGCATTTTGGTAATTTGCCACCCCTAGAGGGGTATTTTGGTAATTTTATAATGTTAAGTTTTTTAAAGGACTTTTTACTCCATAAATGTAAGTAAAAGGTTGTTTTGAAGCTGATTTGGGGCGTTAGGGTGATAATGAACCCCTGGGGGCATTTCGGTAATTTGTCGCTCATTGGGGGTATTTTGGTAGGGCGATGGCTGCCAGGGGATATTTTGCATAAGTTGGGGGTATTTTGGTAACTCATCCCCTTTAAAATTTTCTGAAGAAATATTTGGTATATAATTGATGTAATACATTTAAATAGTTTTAAAGCGGTTTTGAGGTGTTGATGGTGTAGCGGCCAATCAGGAGGTATATTGTAAATTGTCACGTTGGCGCTAAATTTTAGGGAGCGCACGTAATTAAGCGTTGGGAGTGGTGGGAAGTGAGGAATGGTGTTAATACATTGAAATAATGAGATAATGATTATTTCTAATGCATTGGTAAGCTAGGTTAAAGATCCAGTTATAGTTTTGGAATGTAAATATTATGGACGCTAAGTTGGTTTACGATTATATTTTGTTCTTAGAGATATGGATTTCAACCCTGGATCTCATGATACATCAATCCTATACGATGACGATGACCACGTCGCGAGGCACGTATTTGACGGTGTCGATTGGGGTGTTTTGGAAACAATTCAAAGCACAAGTCACTTCGAAGAGTGGGTACTAAACGTCGAACAAATACAAATATTACACCGTCAAAATTTATCTATGTTCACCGATTGCGAGATTTGGTCTCGGCACGACGATTGCCTTATATCCGCTCTAGTTGAACGATGGAGGAGCGAGACGAACTCATTTCACTTTCCGTTTGGTGAAATGACTATTACATTAGAGGACGTCGAATTTATACTTGGAATCCCATGTCACGGCAGACCCATTACTTTGAGCAAAATGTCTGCATCCATAGCGAAGATGGCTAGGCAGTATTTTCCGGGAATTCCGAGAGCAGCTCTTACAACAAACGGCATCAAACTTAAATGGCTGAGAGAGCAGTATGGCGTGCTACCGGATGAATACACTCTTCACGATTTAGTGACGTATACGAAGGCATTCCTTCTGTATATTATTGGAGCTATATTACTTCCGACGCATTCAAAAAACACGGAGCATCCGAAGTATATGGTGTTCTTGGAGGATCTTGAGGAGGTATACTCGTATTCGTGGGGTTCAGCTGTCCTTGCGCACCTATATCGAGCACTGCACAGAGCTACGAGAAAGGGTGCCAAGTCCATTGCCGCCTGCCTCACTCTATTACAGGTTTGAGCATTTATTTTCTTGGTTGACGTGTCAATATATTCGTGCATTAATTACTAATTCCAGATAATGTTTGCATTCATAGGTTTGGTCTTACGAGAGGCTACCCACGGGTCGTCCACAACCGCGGGTAGATTCTGATGAGACGTGGCCTAGGGTGTGGGCCTGGGGGCCTACGACCAACCGGAGGAGACAGGTAGACCTCACCACCATCTAAAGTTCTATTAGGGGGAACTAGAGATACTCAATGCATCCCAGGTGACGTGGCAGCCATATGGCAAGGTGATGCATCGGTTGGATGAGTGGTGTTGGCAACTTCCGGTGTCGTACGTGCTGGCAGGTTTGGTTCGGGTGCCGCTTATTCACTTCGAAGTATGTGAGTTTCAGATGCCCGATCGAGCTATGAAGCAAGCTGGCTGTCTACAAGGGATACCAAAACCCGCTGTAGACATGCGGCCATACAGGAGTGGTCGAGGGCCGAACTTCGAGGTGCCTGATGCCTTGAATTTGTTGAGCGACGAGGTGCAACAGTGGAATACTTGGCAAGAAACATATGATAGCCTTGTATCGCTGAAGGCCGACAGCATCAGTATTGAGGAGTACCTACAATGGTTTCTCAAGGTGACGCGCACGAGGGTGAATCGCCCTTCCCAGGTGAGGAAGACATCGTATGCGCCACGTGAGATCTATGACCAGTTCTGGGCATTGAACATTGTAAGTCATGCTAGTGTTGTTTCAATTTTTATTTGCGCACCTTATCGACCATGCCTGAAATGATTAGCCATATTTTCTATGCATGTTTTTTAGGTTGACCAGGGCACTGAGGTGTTCAAGCAGCTGGAAGGGTTTGACTGGTTTGTCGCACAGGCTCCTAACAATCTGAAGAGGTCCATTGAGAGGTACAAGACTGAAGTTCACAACTTTAGTCTTGCGTATCGAGATTACCAAGGGAGCCGTCTAGTCGCTTGCCTCCGGACGCGTACGACTCTCAGCCCCAGAGTCAGGTGTGGGAGCCATCTAGTCGCTTGCCTCCTGACGCGTACGACTCTCATCCCCAGATTCAAGTGTGGGAGCTGTCTAGTCGCTTGCCTCCTAACGCGTACGACTCTCAGCGCCGAGTCAGGTGACCCAAGTAGGAATCCAGGCGTCGCGCCCAAGCATCCGGTCGGATAAAGGACAACAGACGAAGCCATTGAGTCCGGCCAAATGGGATTGGATCGACCGGCACTACTTTGGGCATGAGCCAATCGCTACAGCAGACTTTCCTGTTTCGGGATTCCTAGGTCACTCAGATCTAAGATTGTTGGCGCCGGACATAGATATTTTGAATTTTCTCATAGACGCTTATATAGATCTGCTCCGTGTTAGAGAGCTAAATTATAACCCCTGCCAAACTTTGAAGCTCAACATGTATGCCTCTTTTGTTATCCCCATCGTGGTGAATAGCATGAAGGAGTTCACAGAATGGAGGATGTGAGGGACAAGCAAGGGTGAATGGAGACCATCTACAAACGTGCTTTCCTACTGGAACGCGGACTATCAATGTCACGCAGCTGAGGCGAACCTAATCATGCTACCTGCTCTTCATGCAAGCCACTTCTTCTTATTAGTTCTATATCCAGAGAATAAAGTGGTCCACATATACGATAGCCTAAGGGAAGACGGACCTGGTCAGCAGCTGGCGCAGATGTACTCCACATACATCAATGCGGTGGTTAGTTTATATTTATTGACCTTTGCTCATAGTCTATTCTTCTTGTTATGAATTGGGCTTGATAACCTTTTTTATTATTGGATGCAGACTACTATCATTCCACTAGCATGCCGACATTTTAAGGGGGAAGCCATCACGAGCAAAACAATGATAGAGCCTTGGACGGTCGTAATGATACAAAATCGACCAAAGCAATATAACAGTCATGATTGTGGGATTTACGTCCTGAAGTACATGGACTACATAGTTCGCTCGGATGTGCTCGAATATGATACGTGGTCTTAAAGGGATGCCTTGACGTTTAGATATAGGATAGCCTGGGAGCTGAAAAAGAGTGTAGCTAGATGCCTTCCTTACCATTATCCTGAGATGTATTAGACGTTCGTATGGATTATTATTACTACTGTTGGATTTTGGACAATGGGCTAACTAGCATGCCTAAGGTGCAATGAGCAAAAAAAATTACAAGATTTTTCCAAGCTAAGCATTGGGCGCTAAAGTGTGTGCGAATAGGCCCTTCATAGGAAATCCAAAAAAATAATGTCTCGATTTTCACCAAAATTCATAAAAATGGGCTAACTAGCGTGCCTAAGGTACAATGATAAAAAAAATGTGACAAAAAAATTACAAGATTTTTTTGCAAGCTAAGCATTGGGCACTAAAGTGAGCGCGAATAGGCCCTTCATAAGAAATTCAAAAAAATAATTTATCTCAATTTTTGCCAAAATTCATAAAAATGGGCTAACTAGCGTGCCTAAGGTACAATGAGCAAAAAGAAGTGACAAAAAAATTACAAGATTTTTCGCAAGCTAAGCATTGGGCGCTAAAGTGTGCGCGAATAGGCCCTTCATAGGAAATCCAAAATAATTTGTCTCGATTTTTGTTGAAATCCATAAAAATGGGCTAACTAGCGTGCCTAAGGTACAATGAGCAAAAAAAAGTGACAAAAAAATTACAAGATTTTGAAAAACTTGACCCAAGTAAGGTGGATCAGAATTTTCACAAAAAAATTTTCCTCCAGTTGCATCCATATTTATACTGAAATCTAAAAAATAAAAATTATATCATTCTCAAAAAGTCTAGGAATTAAATAAAATAAAATAAAAATTATTTCCTCCAGTTGTGTTGGAAAATTTTACAATGTTCAATTACCAAAATACCCCTGATGAGCGACAAATTACCGAAATGCCCCAGGGGGTTCATTATCACCCTAACGCCCCAAATCAACTTCAAAACAATCTTTCAGGTGTTTTACTTACATTTCTGGACTAAAAAGTCCTTTGAAAAACTTAACATTGTAAAATTACCAAAATACCCCTCTAGGAGTGGCAAATTACCAAAATACCCCTAGCATTAGAAAATCTCAAAACTGTTTTAAAATGATATTTTAAGCATCATGAATTCATTCATGATCTAAAAAGTATTTTATGAATTTTTTGCCCAAAATTTCCGAACCGGTGTCCGGATCAAGCGCTTAAAACCAATTCGACCAAAAAATAGCTAACGACTTCAGAATGGCCCGAATTCCTAGGAAATGGAACTTACAACATCCTAGGATTCTCATAAAAGTTTCACGCGAAATCACGCTAGCTTGATATTTTAAATTACATTGCAAAGTTACAAGGTTCCCTATATCATTTAACCCCTTTCCAGTCTTTGGAAAAATCTAAAATTTTTTCCTGATATAGATCTTTTAAAAATAACTATGATCTTTTTTTTTTCACTTTGGCAAAATCTAGCTTTAGCTAATTTTTATAAATTCGTGAAAATTTTTAATTTTGACGCTCTAAAAAATCGCTATTTTGGAATCTATAAATGTAATATCCTGATTTGTATAAACCTAATTTTGACGCCCTAAAAAACTGCTCATCCGATCTCCGATTGATCTAATTTTTTTTCGTTCAATTTATATTTTCGTTATCTTCGATTTGAGTCTACAATGACTATTTTTGGACTTTGAATGAATATTCACTAATAAACGCTAGTTCAATCCCTAATTTCAAACTATCAAAAAATACGAATTTTAGACTATGGTAAGAACAATTTAAGCATAACACAATTTAAACAATCCATTGGTAAGAAAAATTTGAAATTAACATTGAATTATAAGAAAATTCAAAATACTTACTTATTTTAACTTGATATATTTAAAGAAAAATCCACCGATTTTCTAGCATAAATTTTTTTTGTTTGTATTGTTGTGGAGATTATGTAGGTGAGATATGGAGTATGAAGAGAGTTGGTAAAGATGATGGAGAGTGGAAGAAAGGGTTCGGGGAAAACGGATTATAAAAAGAGAAGGGAGAGAGAAGAAAGAAAGAAAAAAAATGGATCCATGAGTGAGAAGTGAGATGAGTGCAGTCAAAGGTTGTGAAAGAAAAAAATTGCAGAAGACTATCTGGCTTTGAGCTGCATTTGTGGAAGAAAAACATGGGGGGGCCGGGGGAAGGATAGGAAAAAGGACATTGGGGGGGGGAAGGAAAAAGGATAAAACGAAGGGGGCCGGGGGAAGGACAGGAAAAAGGACATTGGGGGGGGGGGGGGGGAAGGAAAAAGGATAAAACGAAGGGGGCCGGGGGGAAAGGACACGTAAAGAAGGCGTGGAGGGGGGGCCGGGGGGGGGGGGGAAGGAAAAAGGACAAAAGGGAATACCAACCGCAACACATTGTTGCGGTTAGGGGCTTCATGTCATCATTGCAACCGTAACAAAGTGTTGCGGTTAGGGCATCAATAGACCGCAACACTTTGTTGCGGTTCGGGCATTTCTCGTGGGCCCTCAACCGCTAATCTTTCTTGCGGTTGGGGTTTATGGGCATTATTGTCAAATTTTGCTCCCACATGAAAGAGAAGCGATTGCAACTTTTTCAATAAAAAAAAACACATCTGAGCTGTCCACGAGTACACGTGGACGGCTATATTTATGGTGGAGAAATAACAATTTCTCCACCGGTAGATAGGGATGGCTCCCTACATGTATACATATACATATACATATATGTATATGTATATGCATATATGTACATGTATATACATACATATGTACATATGTATGTACATCCATGTACATATATATGTATCCAAATATACATATGTATATACATATACATGTATACATATGTATATGTTACATGTATATACATGTAACATATACATATGTATACATGTACATGTATATACATGTGCATGCATATATGCACATGCACATGTATACATACATCTGTACATGCACATGTATACATGTATATACACATTATGTATGTACATGTACATGTATACATATATGTATATGTATATATGTACATGTACATGTATATATCTACATGTATATACATACATATGTACATGTGTGTATATATATATATATATATATGTATGTATGGGTCGTGATCCATTGATAGCGCTAGTAACTTAACCCAAGTTGTTAGCGTGATTTGGCCGTCCACGGGTGAGAATAGATGGCCAGATCGCGCGCCACAACAGCACTTTTTTTCACCATCCGCAACATAATGTAGCGGACGATAATTTACCGTCCGCTACATTATGTTGCGGACGGCAAAACAACGCTAGCAACTTGCTAGCGCTATCAATGGATCACGACTCTATATGTATATATGTACATATGTACATGTATACATACATATGTACATATGTACATATGTATGTGTGTACATATGTACATATGTACACAGTAGAAGTTTTAGCTACAGAAACAAGAAGACGTAATGAAAACACAGTAGGAAATAGAGTTTTAAGATTATTTAGGAATCCACCTGCACCTATATCCTCCTTAGAACAAGTTATAGACATAGATCGACAAATTGAACAATTTAGACAAAATAGACTAGACTTAATTTCTCCACAAATTTTATATCAAAATAATGCAACTTTAAGCCAAACAAGATTATTTACATCACACAAAGGTTTTTAGTCTTACTGATCTCCTTCAAAAATTAAGCGAGTTTCGTTCAAAATTTCCAGAAGGAGAAGCTTTTAGACAATTACAAATCAATGCTGTACAAAGTTTAATCCAAGATCTTACTACTGAAGGAAATAGATTAGGTTCTTTATTCTCTATGTAATACAAATTACTTCCTTTTGAATAAAAGGTTTACCCTCTATACAAATTTTTTTGCAGGGCAAAATGGCCTCCTCTTCAGATGGACGCCCTAGACAAGCTAATTTTGCCAATCAGACAAAACCATTGTTTCCTGTACTTTATACAAGTTACGTAGATAATGCAGGCACCAGTAGAATTAACTATGATGGAAGCAATTTAGGTATCATACATGTAGGAAGCAAATTCCAGATAAAAGACCCTAAATTAGGACCTTTCCCTTTAGACCAAGTTACACTTATAGACAATATTTGGCAAGCATTTATACATAAAAACAATAGTTGGATAGTTAATGCTTTAAATGGCCTAGCCACATATTTTCATAAACTTAGAGACACAAAAATATTAGCGATAATGATTATCCATGGGATGAAGAAGCCCCGGCTAATCTAGACAATGCCTTTGAAACATAAAATGTCTAAAAACATAGAATATCTAAGTTTACAGACAGATCAAAAGAGTCTTAAAATAATTAGAGAAAATCTTGATTATATTAAAAACATGTTACAAGATAAACCTAAAAAGATAGATTTAGAATTTCTACATAAACAAGTTAAAGAAATTAGACAAGAAGTAGAAAATTGCAAACAAAAGATACAAAATATAGAAAAACAAAATAATAGGATTGAAAATAATTTAAAATAATATTTTAACATCCAATGAATAGAATATGCATGAGTATTAAAGATTACGAACTCAATGTAGAATATACACAAATCTTAAGAGACAGTAATAGATATATAACACCTGCAGAAGGACTATCTCGCAGTACTTCTGGAACCCCTAATGAACAAATTGTTAAAAAATAAAATAATGTTATCATACTTTTATTAATACACTGCCTAGAAAAAATAGATAAATTGAAAAAATGAATACCCTTAGAGAAAATACAAATGTAGCTAGAATGGAAGACAATTATGAAGAATTTCGTAGATTCTTTGCTGTTATACAACTTATTGATGATACAAATGCTAGCAAAAAATAAAGTATGCAATGAATGCAGTCAAGGCAAAACTAATTGCTGCTTAAAATTAATAGACAATTGTCAAATCAATGATGATATTACAGACAACAGTTTTTTAACAATTTGTTCATTAGGGGTTCCAGAAGTACTTCGAGATAGTCCTTCTAGAACTTCTTCAGTCGTCAATTTGTGATCATGAACAAGAGAGCGAGATTGAGAGCAATTGAAAGTTTCTATTGATCTCTGAAGAAACGTTGCGTCTAGCGCTCCTCTCTATTCCGCTGATTTTCTCTGAAATGTTCAGTTTTTTCTAAATTGGAGTTTGCGGTCTAACCGGAGACCCCCCGTCTTTTTAAAAACAAGGTACATTTGGAAGGAAACTTATATGAATGGCTAATAATACCATTTGGCCTTAAGACAGCCCCAAGTATCTTCCAACGAAAGATGGATGATATTTTGAGACCTTATAGCGATTTTATACTTGTTTACATTGATGACATTTTAATATGCAATAAAAATGATACAGAACATATTTCACACTTAGATCTCGCCTTTAAGTTTCGAAAAACAGGGCCTAATTCTTAGTAAGAAGAAAGTCGAGTTATTTAAAACAAATATAAAATTTTTAGGTATGGAAATAGGAAATGGCAAGATTAAGTTACAAGAACATATAGCCTGTAACACCCGGATACTTTTCTGATTTAATTAGAAATTTTAGATGCGAATATTTTTTTTAAGCAACGAAACTTTAGTTAGCATCGATATATTTTTTAATGACAATTTATCTTCTTATAGTATTGGTGTTCTTGTTAGCGACGATTTGTCAAACGGGATGACGTAACAAACCATTTATAATTTTCCTAACACATCGTGCATCGTAAATATTATATTATACTACCATTTTCGCAATAAGCTTGGATTAATTAGAGGTTTTAGCAACAGATGGATGTGTAGGGTTTTCATTCTCTAACTAGGGTTGCATTGTTACACATTTAAATACCCTTTTCTCTAGGCAGCCGACTTTCCATTTTAGCCGTCAACCACACATCTAGAGAGAGAGAGAGAGTCAGAGAGATAGAGGAAGGACGGGACAAGGGTTCTCCGGCGATCAAATTTTTCGGTAAGTTTTCCCTAGTTTTCTTTTATCTTGTTCATTACTGATTAGGGGATTAAGGAAGGGATGTCGTGAGTGTAACAAGGTTCAGGCAGATCACAGCCATGGTGGCTATGACTGTAAACCATGTGGATGTGTTTACGGGAAGAGAGGTGGCCGTGGGTTGAAGGCTGCCGTGAGGTGCTCGTGTGCGAAGTGGCTACGTTTATAGTGTGATTTCATGTGTACGGGTGTGGGTGTGAGTTGAGTTTTGTGGTTCATGGGTATTTGAAGTAAAAAGGGGGTTGGGCAGTCAAGAGTTTAACGACCTAGGGATGGAGAAAGGGAGAAAGGAAGCTGATTCCATTACAGTTTTCTGGTACATGAATGGTTGGTGTTTATTGTGTGTTTATATAAGGAGAAAAAGGGAAGAAGAAGCTGACTCCATACAGGTTTTAGGTGTGCCTTGGGCAAAGGAAAGGCTGAACTTCAGCCATGTATGTGTGTGTGCTTGGTGAGGCCGTGAAGTGACGGTTGCCATGGGAAGAAGTGTCGTGAAGGAGCTGTTAGATGGGTTATCGTTGCGAGAGAGAGAGAGAGTGCGGGGCAAGGTGCAGTTTAGAGAAAGAAAACAGCCACGACGGGGCTGTAGGTATGGTGAGAAAGAGAATTAACCGTGAGGGCTGTGGTGTTTGGGACAGAAAATAGCCAAGAGGGGCTGTAAGTATAAGAGAGAGAGAGAGGGGATATGGGAAGCTTGTGTGTGGGTGAACTGCGTGCTGAGTGTGTGTGAGTGGATGGGCTAGGAGTGTGCAGATAAGGGGAAAAACCCACTGCCATGAGGCAGTGGGTGTGAAAGGGGGCAACAGTGTTAGGTGTTGTGTGCTGTGCGTGTGTTTTGTGTGCAACTGTATGTGAGAAGTGCGTGCATTGTGCGTGCTATGGGTTAGTGATACTGCCGAGAGGCAACTGAGTGTATGGTTGTGTGCTTGTTGTGTATATTTTTTGGTGGTCCTGTGCATATTCTTGTGGTGTGTGCGAGTGAGGGAGAAATGGAAGGGAGACCGCCATAGGACAACACTTTTGAGGTGTGTTTGTAGTGAATTATGTGCATGCAAACTGTGTTGGTGTTGTTAGAGTGAGTGGTGCTATTGAAATGGGTCTTGCAATGAGTGTGGCTGGGCAAGGTGTTGTTGGAGTGAGTGGTGGTTATGAAATGGGTTTTGGAAAAAGGGTAGGAAGAAGTTGTGTTGTGTATAAATGTGTGTACCGTGTGTACATGTGTATGTGTAGCGTGTATAGAGAGGAGTGAACATCTGTGGGGTAAGAGTGTGTGTTCTGAGTGTTGGCAGAAAGAAAAGAAGAAAAGTGGGTAATGGTCACAGCAGTGGGTAGTAGTACGCTGTGCATGCACAGGCGTACCACAGATTAGGGTTAAATTTGGTGCGTGTGTTGGGAGGTGTACGGTGATCTTTAGCATGTTAAATTTTACTGTAAGATACCGTAGGCTATATTAGAAATTGTGGCAAATTTTCATAATTTTTCGAAATCGTATGAATTTTTAATATTTTCTGAAATTACAGATTTGTAAAATTCTTTTGGAGTCTTTAAACCCTGAAAATGTTCTGGGAAAAATTAGAGTAGTGTTTAAATAATATAATAAAGACTCAATATAAATTTGATGATTTTTGGAATCGATTTGTTATCATTTTCAGTATCGCATTGAATTTAGCAAAATGAAAAATAAAGAAATAGTTTTTATGTCTTTTAAATTCTGATTTCAATTTCTATAATTTGAAAAAAAAATATTTTAAAGTTCTTATAAAAATTATGGGACTTGTTTTACCACTGGAAGTAATTATGGCTATTATTGGGTTTTTATTGTATTTAAAGAAATTATTTTAATTCAAAAATATTAAAAATTTCAGAAAATTCCTATTTTGACTCTTATTAATGTTTTAAGCTATAAAAGTACTTTATTGAATTTTATTATAAATTTTGGAATATAGTTACGCGTTAAGTAGCGTACAGGATTTTCGGTTAGCTACGTTGGTCGTGTGTGGAATACGTTTCGAGTCGTGTGATTTCGGGATTAGAAGTAAGCACGTGGTGGGTAGTCGATATTAGGGTTTCTAGCATATTAGACATAAATTGTGTTCTAACAATTATATTATAAATTTAGGTTGATTCAGAAAATACTGATCGAGGTTGGTAGCATCGCTTAGCTTGGACCGAGGTAAGGATTTCTCTCTGAACCCCATTTCCTTATTCTGTTTCAAAGGTTTATAATACAGTTTTACAAAATACAGTGATTGTTGATTTCTATGATTGAAATAAAAATATTTGCCTTGAAACTGTCCATGAAACCGTAACTTGAACCTTAAGCGATCGTTTGGAATTCCTTATTTGTTCTCATTTGTTTTATCGATTCAATTATCATAAAATGTTTTGAATTCTATTTATTGCTTCTCAATGTTGACATGAGTTAGTAACTTGGGAGCCGTAAGGATGGTCTGTATTGTTGGCGTTATAAGGATGGTCTGTTGGATGGGTTTAACTAGTACCTAGATGGACTAGTCAGTGTACATATGCATATGTAAAGCGATCGAGCACTGCCGGGGTGGCTTTGCTTCTATACTGCTCATGTTCAATGTTTCCTATCTATGTTTTATTACACTTGAACTGTTTTGAATTATTATCCATTCATGCTTTATTATATCCGAAGTGTTTCAAATGACTATTATTTAAGGGATTGAGTTGAATACTCGTCCCTATATTTATATTGTATTGTAGTGATTTCATCGAAAGCAAAATCCCTCAAAAAGTTGTTATTGGACTTGAATGTAAAATCGTTCGTTTTGTTCATCTATGTCTACGTGTTGTATTTTATTGAAAATACTCTTCAAAAGTTTTATGTGAAAAATCATCCGAATCGTTTTGTAATTTTAAATCTTTGTGCGACCTTACTGGGCTCTCAAAAGCTCACTCTCCTTTACCTTCCTTTCCGCAGGTGATAGCCAGTGTTAGGTTGAGGTTGCCAGCATGGATTAGAGCCTAGTGTAAGGAAGTGAATTTAATTTTTAGTATTGATCGTTAAGACCCCTGCGCGGGAAAATTTCTCTAGCTTGTTGGTTAGATTTAAATTGATTTGAGGAACTGTAATGATTAGAAGCTCTGACATAGGTTTTAATAGTTAGTTATTTGAAATTGAGGTTCTTATGTTATTAAGAAGTGATTGTTTCAACGCTCCGAGAGTTTGGGGTGATAACGCTCCGGAAAAGTCCGGGTGTTAAAGCTTCGAATTTTTGGGGTGTTACAGAGATGATAAGAAACAAGAGTAGAATGGTAATAAATTATAAAAGATTAAATGACAACATTAGGGATGATAGTTATAATATACGTAATAAGATGATTCAGTCAAAAAACCTAAAAATGAGAATCCTTCGTGGAATCCCTCTTTAGGATACATCTTTAAACATGTAATAGAAATAGTAGTTTCTAGTTAAATCCAAATTCACACAATCCTCTACGTCCGGAGTAAAAGGCGTAGCTAATCCTGTTCTACAGGCGACAGGTAAAGACAAGTCGAGTCCTGTGACAGTAGATCTCGCCTTTAAATTATTCGAAAAAAACCCTAACTGTATTTTGATATGTCTTAAAAGTCCTTCTAAGTATTCATTAACTTGTAGAAAATTATTTTCTAAAGTTATGAACAAATGTCCATAAGTTTGTAAAGGTCTAGGAACAGATCTTAGTCTACCTAGTTGACCAAAACATCTTAAACGATTAGACAAACCTATAACTGGAGTCGGATTCTCTAATACTCCAATCCAATACACTAACTTTATTACAAACGTTACCCTTACTTTTTTAACACCCTATAAACTACGAACATATGACATTAAAGGGTTGTATTTGGGCGTGCCAGCATTTGTATCATTGATAAGTTGTAAGAAAGCAAAAAATCTACGAAATTCTTCATAATTGTCTTCCATTCTAGCTACATGGGTATTTTCTCTAAGATTACTCATTTTTTTCAATTTGACAGGGGCTACTTGCTCTGGGTTACTCAGTACATCTCATTTACTTGAAAAATATCTCATCAAAAACAAGGATTTATGGCTCTGATACCAAAATGGGGGGAGGTTTGGCCGGAAAAAATACCTAAGTCTTTCTAAATTCATGTTTTGAAATTAATAATGCCTTGAAATGTTCCAAGGCATAGATAATTGCTAGTAATTCAAAATCTCAACTTGTCAAATATTGATTACTTTCTTTGTATTTGCCACTTGCATATCTACAAAGTCTTTCATCTTTTTTATTACTGTATTTATTAGGTTTGCAATATAAGACTGCTCCCCAGCCTTCTTTGCAACCATATGTTTGAACTATTAAATAATCGGTGTCTAATGGTAGATAAAGATCGGGTAATGTTTTTACCTTTTCTTTTATTGTTTTTATTAACTTTATATCTTCAGCATTAAAATGTCTTTGACCATTTTTGCGAGTTTTATTGTATAATGGTCCAATTAGCTTACTTAAATCTTTAAAATACATTCTTGCCTGGTTAATTTATCCTAAGAAAGCCTGTATTTGTTTTAAACCATCTAATTTGTCTGGGAATTGTAGGATTTTCTTGGTTATATGTTCTTGTAACTTAATCTTGCCATTTCCTATTTCCATACCTAAAAAAGTTCTGTTTCTAATGTACTCATTGTGATAATGACTATTGTTATCCATGTCTTTAAAGCATATGTAAAAGGCTACTGGACCGCGTACTCCAATTTCAGAAAAAACTTAATATGTGACACCCCAAAATCTTATGTTGGTTTTACAGTATATATATATATATATATATATATATATATATATATATATATATATATATATATATATATATATATATATATATATATATATATATATATATATATATATATATATATATATATATATATGCTGTAGATTAGAGGAGCTGAGCATTATAGTTTATGACACTTAGCGACAAAATTATTTTAGAAACAATAATTAATGATTTAATGTTAACATGTATAAGTAATATTGATTGAAGTGTTTAGTGATTAGTGTGACCGAATTTTTTATCGACATTCTTTTAGTGACGATATATTTTTCTATGTACTAAACGTCGACGTATGTTTTTAGCGACGAATTATCTACGTTAGCATCGATATACTTTTAGCGACAATAAAAAATTCCCTTTAATAGCGGTGAACTTAATAACGACGTTATGTTAAATGAGATAGCGTAATAGACCGTTGATAACTTTCGTAATGCTTAATTTATCATAAGAGTTTATTGTCAGACCATTTCTCATTAACAAGTTGGATAAAAAGATTTAGCAACAATTTATTTAGTAGGGTTTTCATTTTTCCAACTAGGATTTCATTCCATATATTATATATATCATATTTTCTGGGCTGCCTACTAAGTGCTCCATTTCAGCCGTCACAACCTCTAACGAGAGAGAGAGAGAGAGGTCTTCAGAAAAGGGATTGAAGAGTTTTCTTTCCGACGAATTTCCAGTATGGTTTTCCATATACTCTTCTCTAATGTTTAATGAAAATTCAGTTTAAGGGGGGAATTTTGGGTTTAGGACTGCCGTGAATTACAATTTGCCAACGCATCTTGATAGTGGTGAAATGGGTGTAAGGACTGCCATGGTCGGCGTAAGGTGCGCGGGTAATTGCTCATATGTGTGGCTGTGATATATAGATATATATGTATAGATCTGTGTATGTGGATATATAGATGCATGAATGAAATACCAAGATCAAGATCTGGGTACGTGTGCGTATATGAAAGGGGGTGTGCGTTTGTATGTATATATGTGATGTTCGGTGTGAAGAAAAAAAACGGGAACAGACGACTGTGGTGCATGGGTGTGAAACTGTGTGTCCCCATGCGTGTTGGGGGGCAAGAAAAAAAAGAAGAGAAAGCTACTGCCATGAGGCAATAGCTTTGATGGGTTGCAAGAGTTGTGTTTTTTTTGGTGAAATGTGGGGGCTGCCGTAATGGCGGCTGGGTATTAGGAGTGTATGCTGTGTAAATTGGAAATGGGTGTGAGATGAAGGGAATGTGAATGTTATGTGTGTGAAAGAATATACATATGTAGACCCACAACCATGTCTGTAATGGATTTGGAAAAAAATGTGGTTTGTTGCAAGTGTGTGTATACCTTGTGTTTTAGAGGTGATATAGGGTGGGTGTAGTTGTACAGAGAGAGAGAGAGAGATGGAGTTGCAGCTGTGATATTGTGAGAAGGAACATGAGGGTGTGTGTAGCTGTGTAATGATGAGGGAACAAAGCTGTCAAGGCAGCTAGGGTGTGTGTGTTTGTGAAGAATGGAGGTGTGTGCATGTATTGTGTGTGTGAGTGAAATGAAAATAAGGAGAAAGGGGGCTGCTGTAGGTTTGCAAGTGGGGTGTGCGTGAGGCTGATGGAGTGGAAAGAGGCTGCCATGGCCATGCTTTTATGTGGGTTTAGAATTGTTGTGGGTGTAAGCATGTGAGTAATATGTGAAATGGGTGTGTGTGTTTACATGTGATGTGTGTGTGTGTGAGTTGGGTTATACATGTATTTTAAATATGTGAACCTGTGAGTGTGGGAGGAAGGGAGGAGAGTTGCTGTGAATTGAGTGTGGAGTTTGTTTAAATGGGGTTGTGACAAAGAGGAAGAAGAAGAGTGGGTTAACTTAACGGCAAAAAGGGTTTATACATGGGTGTTCCACGTGAGTGTTAGGCATCCTATAATTATTGAAAATTTCTGAAACTTTACAGAAAGAGTCGTAGGGTAGTACTAGAATTTCAGTTTAATTTTCATATTTTTTTCTGATATCGTATGTAATTGTTATAATTTCTGCAAGTTTAGGCTTATAAAATCTTTTAAAGAGCTTAAAACCATGAAAATATTTTAGAAAAAATAGAGTAATGTTTTTTATAGTAAAATAAAGACTCAGTATAAATTTGGTGATTTTTAGAGTTCATTTGATATCATTTCTCTATGGCATTGTATTTAACAAAATAAAAATTTTTAAAATAGTTTTAATGCCTTTTAATTTCTGATTTCAATTTCAATAACTTTTATAAGTCTTTTGAAGCTGTTACAAAAATTGTGAGGCTCTATTTCCAACTAGAAGAAATCATGGGAATTTATTGGTTTTAATGTATTTAAGAAAATTATTTTAATTCGAAAATAATAAAAAATATTTAAAAATTATATTTTTATCTCATATGCTATACTAAGCTACAAATAATGTTTAATGAATGATGAGATCATTTTTGGGATAATTCTAGGTCTTGGGGAGTGTAACGAATCATGGGATAGGTTGGCCCCGTGTGAAACCCGTTCCAATTTTTATCGTTCTGGGTAGAGAAATAAGTACGCTGTGGATAGTTATATTATTAGGTTTATAATTAAGTGGTATAGATAGTGTTCTGATAAATGACTGTGTCGACCTAGGTTAACTTCGAGGATTAGATCAAGAGCATTTTTAGCTTCAACAACTTGGATCGAGGTAAGGGATTTTCATCCGAACCTAACTCCTCTATTTGATTCATATGTTATTCTAAATTGTTATCGTTATTTCTTTGGAGTCAATTATAATTGTGATGAAATTGTATCGATTGTCATTAATAACCTTTGTGTGAACCTGACACGTTTATTGAAAATCTCACTCGATGCTCAGTATTTACTTCTCTTTGAGTGTCGATTTATTCATTGTAATATCGCTTATTGCATTCTGCATATTGGCATGAGATAGTGTATTGAGGAGTTATAAGGATGGTCTGTATCTGGGGTGATATAAGGATGGTATGTTATTGTCGGGAAATGCTAGTACCTTGAGGGTCTAGCTAGTATTCATATGCATATGTAACCATATTGTTATTAAGCACTGCCTATGTGGCTTTGCTAAGTGTTACCCTGCACTGCTAGTGTGGCTTTGTAATATACTCATGTCCAATATCATCTGCATTGCTTCAGTGAAATCGAAAGTGTATTTATTGAATCTTGAATTGAGAAATTTGAGAATATTGTTTCTACATTGTCATTGATATAACCTTCTAACCAAATCGTTTGTAATCCCTACTGAATGTTGGGCGACCTTACTGAGCTCTCGAAAGCTCACTCTTTTTTTTTCTGTTCCCTTCTGCGCAGGAAATAATCGTCAGTAAGATTTCGGGATGGACGAGCATGAACTTCAAAGTAGTTTATGTTCTTACATTATTTGTTTATATAAGCTTTGCTAGGGAACCCTTATGTAATCTAATAAATTAAGTACTTTACAATTGTTTTGCGATAGGAATGGTCTCTTAAGAAAATTGATGGATTATAGTGCTCTGACATGGATGTTATTGGGTTATCATTATTGGAAATGAAGAAATTGGACAGTTGAGGATCTGATGGAATGATCGGATAATGCTTCAAAAATTTTGGGGTGTTACATAATATTTCATAGAAAAACAGCGGAATAGAGAGCAGATTTAGAGAAGACATGGTAGAAGCTAGAGTTGTCAAACGGGCCGGGCGGCCCGCGGGCTGGCCCGACCCGGCCCGGTTCTGGCCCGGGCTGGCCCGGCCCCGTCCATGAACAGTAGCGGCCCCAGCACAGCGGGCTTGGGGCCTGGGCCTGGACCAGGCCTTCATTTGCTGCGAAAAAGCCCGGCCCGGCCCGGCCCGGAAACGGGTTTGGCCCGGCCCGGGTCTGGCCCGGTCTGCGGCCCGGGTCTGGCCCGATCTGCGGCCCGGGTCTGGCCCGGTGTGCGGGCCCACTTGTTTGAATTTTTTTGTTTTTCCCCCCTTTCTTCCACCCCTTTTCCAAAATTTCACTTTTACCCCCCCAACAGCAATATAACGGCTAGTTTGGGGGGTATTTTAGTCTAACCTATATTTTTCAACTCCTTTACACTCTTACCCTCCCCAACAACTATAAACGGATAGTTTGTAGGGGTATTTTGGTCTTTTGTGAAGTTTCTAAAATCTATAAATTCACACCATTTCTCTCTAATTTTTCACACCAATCTTCTTACTCTCTCTTACCTAAACATTCTATATTTCTACAAGCTTTGCTACTATTTTCCTCTCCAATTACTACTCTTGCTAATTACTACTAGTATTTACTAATTAGTACTCTTGTTTATTAATTACTAGTCTTGCTAAATTCTTTTTAATTACTAACTCTCTAATATTTGTTACTCGTTCATTCTTTTAATTGTTATTTCTTATTACTACTCTTATACTTGTGTATTTAGTTACTCTTACAAAGTTTAGCTCGAAATATGGCTGGATTATTGAAGAAAATGAGGCGTGCATCGTCATCACGAAAAACATCATCATCATCGCAAGCACCACCACCAGCACAAGCGCCAGCGCCACGGCCATCACAAACACCAATCCAAGCACCAACACAACCATTCGTTCCTGGACGAATGAGTACAGGCTGTATGATAGATACCCAAGCCAATTGGGAGTTCAATCAAAACATTCCAGATTTTGAATACACGCCTGATGAAGACCCCCCGCATTATAGTCAAGGACGCAGCTCGGTTGGCGAAGCTACTACTCCGTGGCATAATCTCAACCCTATGCCTGGTCATGATGAAGAAGGGCCGAGCAATGCCTCCGGTAATGAGCCAGAAGTCCAAAAGGGGAAAAAAAAGAAAGCCGAGTGTTGGAATCATTTCGATGTAGTTATGGTGGACGGCATCCGAAAAGCTCGATGTAAGTACTGCGCTAAATTATTTTCGTCTGGTAGTGGTAATGGACATCTTAACAGGCATTACCCTCTGTGTGCACCTCGACAAGGCCACGTCGAACCTACCCAAACGCAGTTATCTTTTGACGGTAAGTTATTTGTTTATAATCAGCGAGAGCAAAGAGACGGTCTCGCTGAATTTGTTATTCATGATGAACAAGCCTTTTCTTTTGCCGATAATCCTAAGCACTCTAGATATATGAACACATACGTTCAACCTTTGTACAAAAAGGTTCATAGAAACACAACTAGATCCGATGCACTCCGACAGTACAATGCTGCTAAAGCACGCCTTATCGATTATTTCGATAAATTTGAAGGTAAAGTTAGTCTTACTTCTGATATTTGGCAATCTCCTTTACTTTTGTTAGTTATTCTTGTGTGACCGCTCATTGGATTGATGTAGATTGGGTTATGCACAAGAGAATCATCGCTTTCGAGCACTTCCCTTATCCGCATGATGGAATGAACATTGCTATTCTTATATTAAAAGCATGTACCACATTTAAAATTAAGGATAAGATTATGAGTGTTAGTTTTGATAATGCTTCTAATAATAAAGTTGCTGTTGCAGCTTTAAAGGAGACGCTTCAACCTGTACTTAATGGTGAATTATTTCATGTTCGCTGTGTTTGTCACATTATTAATTTAATTGTTCAAGATGGTTTAGCTGCTGCAGGAGATATTCTTCTCAAAATGAGGGGTATGACAGCGTATGTTAATAGCTCGAGTCCGAGAACACAACAATTTAAAACGTTGTGTGTTCAATATAATATGCCTCGCAGGAGAGCAGTTACAGATGTGGTCCACAGGTGGAACTCTACATACCATATGCTTTTACACATTCTGGCATACCGAGAAGTCTATACGCATTTTCTACTAACCCAGTTCCCAGCCGGCTTGCCAACTCAAGAGGAATGGCAGATGGCCACATACCTAGCTGAATTTTTGGAGGTATTCTACACGTCTACCAATTTATTGTCTGGTACGTACTATCCCACCTCTCCTCTCGCTGTAATAGAAATTCTCAAGATGGCTACAATGTTAACAAAATGGAGATATATAGGACCCTTTAAGGAAATAGTAAAAGTGATGGATAAAAATTTAATAAATATTGGAGTAAACTGCCTGTTATTTTTGCTGTGGCTACTTGTTTAGATCCTAGGTTAAAGTTGCATGGCGTGAACGCCTCGATACAAGAGATATCGAAATTAATGTGCTACACAGCAGAGGAGACAACCGCACTCACAGCAAAAGTGAGCAAGAGGTTTGAGGACTTGTTCAACCTCTATCGTAATTCTGCTGACGTGCGCGGGCGAGCTACATCATCATCCACTGTTGAGAGGTATTATGCGCCATACCTTAAGGGCTTTGAACATCTAGTAGCAAGACAACTACCAGGTGAAGGTACTTCTAATTCGGCAGGTTCGTCTACTTTTTCCTCTTTTAATGAGATTGGTGTATATGCAAATACTGATCATTATTCTGATTTATCAATGCAAGAACAGGTTAATTTTAATTTGTTAAATTTTTGGAAACAAAATCAAAACATGTATAAAACTTTATCCCAAATTGCACGGGATGTACTGCCAGTGCAAGCCTCCACGGTTGCTTCAGAGTCGGCATTTTCAGCCAGCGGGAGGGTTTTGGATGACAGGAGGAGTCGTCTTAACCCCGAGTCGCTCGAGCTATGTGTATGTTGGAAGGATTATCTTGATGCGAAATACCGCGAGCAAGATAAACCGATTGATGATAGGAAGAGCAGTGACTCGGATATTGAAGTACTTCTGGATGATTAGGTAATTTGTTTTTATTTTCCTCTTTTGATCCTTTTGGTTGACGTTGCAGATTTCTTGATCTTTGATTGCTGATATTTTGGATAGACACATTATTATTTTGATTGTTAGAATTTTAAGAATAAATTTTTTCACAAAATATACTTTTTTCCATATATATAAAATAAATTTTTACAAGCAAGATATATATTTTTTCGTATATATAAAAAAATAGGTAACTTCGCCTGTTTGTTTACAAGCAGCCGGTCCCAAGCCCGGATAAAAGGAGGAGGGCCTATGAATACATTTATTATTTTTCTATATAAATTGTTATGTGTTAAGATTTTATTAATAAAGCTCACCAAGAAGAGTATGAAAATGTTTAACATATAATAAAAAATATAATGGCTAACAAATAAATATGTATATACATACATACATATATATGTATATTACTTATAATGAAATAAAAGGATAAAGATTAGGTTCGTTAAATTGTGAATATTGCCTAGAGATGAAATTTAAAATTGAATAACAAGAAGAAAAAAAAAGGGCCCGGCCCAAGCCCGGCCCTAGCTATTGGGCCTAGGGCCTGGGCCTGGACTGGGCCTAGGTTTGCCTTCGGCAGGCCCGGCCCGGCCCGGCCCGGCCCGGTGGCAGCCCCCTGGCCCGGCCCCGGCCCGGCCCCACAGCAGGCCC